>PVJH01009706.1:0-77637 GCA_004026705.1 Nesogale talazaci | reverse complement strand
CCCAACATGATCACTGAAGTAAAATGGGTGCACAAGCAAATGTGGTAAAAAAAGCTGATGGTGCCCAGCCATCAAAATATATATTGTCTGGGGTCTTAAAAGCCTGAAGATAAACAATAGACCATTTACTGGAGAAGAGACTACACCCACACAGAAGAAGTACAACAGCCAGCGTGGCCACACAGTGGTGAAAGGTCTAGGCAATAGACATCAAATGGGGGAAAAAAACCACACATATCACTGTGTGCACACATCCCTAAGGTGCCCACCCAGGACATGTGAGAGCATGAACAAGAGTAGTGAAGAAAGCAGATGGTGCCCAGCTATCAAAAGATATAGCATCTGGGGTCTTAAAGGCTTGAGCATAAACGAGCAGCCATCTAGCTCAGGAGCAACAAAACCCACATAAAAGAAACTCACTTGCCTGTGCAATCATGAGGTGCTGTAACAATCAGGTATCAGGCATCAAAGAACAAAAATCAAAATCAATGGACCAATTGACTCCCAATATCACTGAAGACAAATGGATACAGAGGCAAACAGAGTAGAAGAAATGATGGTGCCTAGCTACCAAATGATTGAATGTCTGGAGTCTCAAAGACTTGAAGATAAACAAGTTGCCATTCAGTGCAGAAACAGCAAAGCCCACATGGAAGAAGCACACCAACATGTGTGATAAAGAGGGGCTGAAAGGAGCAGGTCTTGAGCATCAAAGAACAAGAATCACATCATCACAAATGACAGGGAGAGCAGGGTGGGGACCTAAGGCCCACTGGTGGGTAATTGGTCACCCCTTTACAGGGGCGTCACGGAGAGGAGAGAGACCAGTCAAGGTGCAGCTGGGCAGTGATGATGCATACAAGTTTCCTCTAGTTCTTGAAGCCTTCCTCCCCCCCAACCATCATAGTCCCAACTCTACCTTACAAAACAGATGGACTGGAGAAGGTACACTAGTAGAGAGGGGAGCTGGAGATATGGGGAAACCAAGATGGATGAGCCCCTTTGGGCCAGTGGTTAGATTGGAACTACTGGATGGGTGGAGAGAAGGTGGTGTAGAGAGATGGAACCAACTGCAAGGATCTACACATAACCTCCTATCTGGAGGACGGGCATCAAAGGAGTGGGTTGAGGGAGGTGCCGGGCAATGTAAGATATGACAGAACAATAATAATTTATAAAGTATTGAGGGTTGGTGGGGAGGGGAAAGGATGGAAAAGCTGATACCAAGGGCTCAAGGGAAAAGGTGAATGTTTGGAGAATGATGACAGCAGCAGACATGCGAAGGTGCTTGGCGCAGTATGTTTATTTATGTATTGTGAAACACGATGTACGAGTCCCTAATAAAATGATTTTTAATTAAAAACAAACAACCAAACTCACTGTCATCGAGTTGATGCTCACTCATAATGATGCATTAGGACAGGGTAAAAATTGCCGCTCTGAGTTTCTGCGACTGTATAACCCTTAACTGGAACAGAAAGCCCATCTTTCCCCCAGAGTGGCTGATGATCTTGTGGTCAACAGCCCAACGCGAAACCATCACACTAGCAGGACTCCTCTTAGGGTCCACGAATTTCTATCAGAAAAGTAAGTCTGGCCATTTTCACATTTTTGAATTTTGTTATTTTGTGACTCTGATCAGAGCAGTCAGTACTGATAGCTCGGCACGATCTAGTTCTCTGAAGTTTTGGTTTCAATGAACCATGAGTCCTTTCAACTAATACCGTCCTAGAGTCTTTCATTTTCTTTGCTCCAGAGAAAAATAATTGCATTTTAGATTGCTGTCAATATGTCTTTTTAAAACATTTTTTAACCCTAACCCTAACCATAAGCCAGTATGTTTTTTTATCATATATTTTTTAGCTCCTCCACTAGACTGTAAATCCAGGATAGAGACCAAGAGTTATTTACCTATAATTTTCTGCATAGAAGCATATTCTCTGCACAAAGCAGAAGCTGAGTAAACATCTGTGAAATTAATCATGAGTGCATGGATGGATGGATGATTAACCTGTTCTGACATCTCCCCCTTTCAGGCTGTCCTGGAAAATTATTCAGCCTTGGGTTGAGGTAGGAGGCATTCTCTCCACACTACAGGAAAGAAACTGGGGCAGAGAAGCAGCCAGAAAAACTCAGAGGTTTCCAAGATTTTTAAGTTTGAAATGGTACATTCAAAACAGCCAACAAAATGGAACATTTATTATTAGGAATTGTCATATGGAGTCAAACATTCTAGTGTTCTAGTTTTCATGCATACAGCAAAATACAGTAAAATAAAGCATTCTGGTTCACATTGATAATCTATAAGGGAAGAACAGAAGGCCTAGAGAGATAATAATGGGAAAAAATAGTACTTTGGAAGATTGGAAATAGAGCTATCATGCAACAGATATTTATGGACTCTGAGCTATGAACTACATTAACCCCTGGAATGGAGTAGTGAGCAAAATAGACAAGGATCTCTGCTCTGTGGGTATTTTAGCCTCGCATCAAAGTACTGTACCACTTACTGGCATCTCATCTCAGTGAAACATCACACAATACTAAAATATGATATTATAATTTATTGTTTTTTATGGACAAGGATACTTGTCTACACTCACACAGATAATAACCAAATATGTCGGAGTTTGAACACAAGTCCATGTAGGCCTTGCACTCTTGAGCACTGAAACCAATGGCAGAAATCAATTGAAGATGTGTGTGCCTGGATCCATGCTCAGAACAGGTGTGAGAATAAACAGGTGCTTGAGCTTACGTGGTTTCAAGAGACAGCTGAAGGAAGGGCTAGGGAAGGGGAATGGTGAGAAGGGGTTGGGGTGGAGGAGAGGAAATCAGGATCAGGTATTCTTTTGGCCCAGGAAGAAGATAAAGAACAGTCTTTGTCAGTTGGTTTTCTTCCAGGTTGACACTTGGAGGCAAAGGACTTAATGGGCAAAAGTTGATATATCAGCCTTAGAGGCTACTGTCCAGAGTTTGGGAAGGACTATGATAGGTCTGGTACAGTAGAACCTCAAAACAGACCAATGCCACATTCTCCACCACAATGTCCCGGTGGGAACCCTGGCTTTGGTGCTGCCATGGGCTTCGATGACTTTTCTTTAGAAGCTTTGGCTGTTGTATTAAATATCATCTAAATCCTGAATGGATTTGTGACTCTTTCCTGCAAACTTCATGACAGATTCACTTACTGGTAGGGTGTTTTCGACCAGGGCTGTGGATACCTCCTGGGTCCAAAAGATGGAAGAAACACAGATAACTACTTGTCCAGGCCACTGCAATACCCAATTATTACGAGAAACCTGGGGGAAGACAGAAAGGGCTCATCGAGTGAAGCATGTGGTAGAACAATCCATTCATCTTGGTCATGTGAGATTAAATGGCTGCTTAAAAACATCCCCACCACCTTAGTTCCATGACAACTGTCCTCCCCCATCTTCAGATATTACAAGTTTTTGTTTTTTAACTGGGAGCTCTTACAGATCTTATCACAATCCATACATCAATTATATCAAGCATATTTGTACAAATGTTGCCAAAATTATTTTCTAAACATTTACTTTCTATTGAGTCCTTGGTATCTGCTCTTTTCCCCCTTCCATTGTTATAAGTTTTAAGTTTTCTAGTATCCCTCATTTATGTTTCTCTCTCTATTATTTTTTCTGGAAAAAGAAAAATATCACCGACCATTTCATTAGCTCTTTGATTTATTTTTAGTGTTCCCAGCCAGTTATATTTACCATGTGGGGGGAAGTGGTGCTCTGCTTTCAGTAATTTTTCATAACTGTTCGATTTAGGGTTACATGATATTGTAGTGCTGTCTTAGGTTCCTTAACCATACTTCCAGTCCCTGATTTTAGGTAAAGTTTATAGAGCAGCAAACTTTGGACTGAGGATTAAACCTATATTTACAAAAGCAAATTGCTGTAACCCAGCCATGCCCATTCACTTACATACTGTCTATTGCTTTTTTTTTTTTTCAATCCAAGGGGAAAGTGAAATTGTCATGAGGGCTGCAGAGCTGAAACTATTTATGATCTGGTTCTTTATTTTAAAAAGTTTGCTGATTTTTAATATAAATGCTAATTCAAGAAATAATCTCATCCCTTTATCTATTTTCCTTTCACTGAATTTTTAATTTATCATAGAAAACTGGATTATCCTTCCATCTGCAATGTGAGTATTACTGGGAGGGATAACAAGGTCTGTTCCCAATATGATAGTGTGAAAGTGTTAATATTCCTCCGTTTCATGCAAGGAGTCTTGGGAATGAGATTTGGAACCTGAAAGTTGGCAGGCAGAAAAATTAGAGGCGTTAGCACTCGAGATATATTATAATGTGCCAACTCAACATTAGCTTTGCTAGTGTCAGATTCCTTCTCTCCCTAAACCTTTGGCTACTTAGTGGATTACATCATTCAAGGCATGTGTAATAGAAATGAAAAGCCTAGAGCAGGGATGCTTCACTGGACTGCCAATTACCATCAGGCCAACTCCAATTCATTGGGATCCCATGTATGTCAGAAGAGATCCGTGCTCCATAGACCTTTCAAGGGCTGGGTTTTCAGAAGGAGATCAGGTCTTTCTTCTGAGGTGTTTCTGGGAAATCGTGAACCTCCAATCTTTCAGTTACTGGTCAAGGATGTTGCACCACCCAGAGAGTGCAAGGGACTCTATCTAATCAAGCCTCCTCATATCAATTCCAACCCATAAAAGACCAATCTAAAGCAAGTTTAGTTACCTGTTGCTTCTAACTGCAAACACCTATCAGCAACCCACTGCCATTGAATCGATTCTGACTCATAATGACCCCACAGGACACAGTAGAATTGTCCCTTGGTGTTTTTGAGCAGAGAGCTTCATATTTCTCTCATGGAGCACCAGGGAGATTTGAACTGTTAGCCTTGTGGTTAGTGGTTTAATTCATAACCCATCATGGTTCCTTCCAGAAATATAAAGGGGCTTCAAAAAGTTCATGGAAAAAGAAGTTCATGGAAAATGTAATGAAAAGATCATCCCTCAGGATTTACAGGGACACGAACTAGAGGTACAAGGTGTCAGGTATCACCCAGCAGGAGAGGGCAGATATTGGTAGAAGGCAGAGGGGCCATTACAATTAATCCATTTAATCTCCCCCCCCCCATTGCCTGTTATAGCAGCAGCACCCTGACACATGAGCCGATTCTTGCTTACCTTGGCATATGCTTCAATCCCAAGTCTAATGACCTCTTGCATACTAGCTAGCATCATCTGCTCCACCTCCTGGAGCCACTTTTCGACCATGCCCTGTGGGGCAAAACACAGAGAGAGTTGGCCCAAGTCCTGAGAGAGGGTATCATGAGCAGAGTCTATTTTTCTATCTGGACAGGGCAGGGGAAGCCACCATGTTTGGTTGTATGCTTTGACATTATTTGCTATATTATAGGAACTGCATTCCTCTTAAAGAGGCAACAGGGGATTTTACATGAGTTGCTTTTGTGTTTTTAAAATAGATAATTTGGGGGGAGGCAAACAAAGTCATTTATATTTCAGTTAATAAGCATGTTGTTCATTTTTAATGGGCAATTAGGAGTCAGGCATTCTCCTAGTGGCTCTTGAGCTTGGCTGTGCTCACCCATCAGGAGACCTTTAGAATATATGGATGCTCAGCTCCAACTCCATATCTTCTGATTTAATTGGAATGAGATACAACCTAGACATCAGGATTTTTTTTAAAGCTCTGTAGCTGTGAACTTCAGGTACTTGTCAGCCACTGGTGTCTGGTTTGGTAATATAACTCTTGGTTGTCACAGCTTTTGTGGGGGGTGGTAAACATGCTCAATGATGTGAGGCAAAGAGTGCTTGGCTCCTCTCATTGCAGGATGCTGTCTAGTTCAGCAGGAGGCAAAATCATTTACACTTCTGCTATTTTTGCCGGGGGGGGGCATCACTACCCTCTGGTGGGAATAGGAGGCCCAGCCTTGCTCCTGGATAGCTGCTGCTGGATTTTAACCGCCAACCCAGTGGCCGCAGTCTCGCACACAACTAATACACTACCGGGATTCAGCCACGTCTGTTATTACAGACGGGCACAGGCGTAAAGCCCCATTATGTGGCATCTTCTCTCTGATGATTCCATGATGTTTTATAATGATCCCATAATAAATGACCTCGGAAATGGTCTATCTCAATCACTCTTCAATGGAATTCTGTTCAAGGAGATCTAGACATCAGTTGTTGGAACCAATTCCTGTTACCACCTCCAGATTAAATTTGGTTGAAATTCCTAGCACACATGTTGTTACATCACTTGGATTGCAGTGTAATCCCCATTTGCTAATGGGTAAACTGAGACCCAGACAGATGGAGCAATTCCCTGAAGCCATCCGTCATAACTGTAGAACTGTCAGGCCCTGGAATGCATACCCAGTCAGCTGGGAACTAAAATCTAGATGCCCAACTACTACTGCTTTCTGTCTCTCAGGTTTGCTCTATTAAAGAACCAGAAAAGGGGTTACTTTGGCTTTAGCTGGGTAGACTTTCTGTTTGAATGGAACCATTTCTTTTTCTGAGCTGATCATGCCCTCGATCTCCAAGTGTTCTGTAAACTCCAGCTTGGCAATTCCCTCAAAGCACTTCTTCAAGTGTGGCTGGACTCGGAGGGGGTCCTTTGTCTCTGATAAGATCTCCAGCAGCTCGTCATTGGACAGGAAGAAGAACCTAGTTCAAAGCAAAGAAAGGTGGCACCATGAACCTTTTCTGTGAATTTCAATTTCCAGTGAGGTGCTGTCCAGGTCACACCAATGGACTATTAGGTATGCCATCGGGTCCTCTCTGTGACCTGCTCCCCTTGCCATCTGGAAGGTGGAGATAGGTGTTGATGCAGAGAATAAGGGGATGAATGTCGGTGTGTATGAGTTTAATATGGTTTGAAAGGACAAGGTGTTGCCAAAGGAAGAAACTTTGATAGAGCTGTGATTCTTTCCCTAGCTTAGCTGCACATTAAAATCATTTAGGAGACTTACCAAAATACCAAATACTCAGGCCTCATTGTCCAGAGACTCTAATATACTAATTCACTAGGAATTGGGTTGGGGATTTACAGTTTTTAAATTCCCAGGTCATTCTAATATGCTCTCAGAGTTGAGACCCCACAAATAGGGGAAGAAATAAGAGAAGGCCTTCTATTTCCTTTTCTTATCTGCATCTCTTCCACAAATTGTTACGTAATTGAAACCAGAGGCACAGATTAATACTGAACTCATTTTTATGCAGAAACATCGATCCTGTTTAAATTAGAGATAATAAGACTACCTCATTCTTTTGTTCATACCCTAAAGCAATAATAAATCTCTAGAAAGGGCTAAGGAATCCCCAGATTCCAAGGTTCACAATGGGCAGACCAGGCTAAAATGGTACTGTTTGTGGTGGATTACAAAAATGGCAAAGTACTTTGCAGCTCCTCTCCTCAAGAGATGGAGTCTATGTGAAATCTGCTGAAGTCTATTTGAAGTCTGGCCTGCCCCTGCTTTTCTTCGGTCAACAGATTATGGAGAACATGAGTTTGGGCAAGTTCTAAGCCTAGGACTCAAGTGGTCTTGAATCGTCTACTCTTGCCACGCTCAGGAACCCCGTGACCACCACCATTGAATAAAGCCAGGCTAGCCTAAAGGATGAAAGCCAGGCGGCCAGCCAGCCACCAGACAAGTGATCGAAGTCATCAGTTGCCTGTTCTCTACAGTCCCCTGCATGAGACCTCCAGAACTAGTCCTTGAAGTCTGGCTCTGTTTGCCAGCCCACAAGAGTTCGGAGTGGAACAAAACTGGTGGTGTTTTAAGCTTCTGAGGAGCCCTGGTGGCGTAGTGTTAAGATCTCCACTGCCTACGGAAAGGTCAGCAGTCTGAACCCTCCAGCTGCTCTGCAATGAAAAGATGTGCCAGTCTGCTCTCACAGTGGCTATAGTCTTAGAAACTCTGGGGGCAGTTTGACTCTACGTCAAATTGACTAAATTGCAACAGCTGGAACTACTAGATTGTCTCTGGGAGAGAGATGAGGCTTTTTACAGCAGTAAAGATTTACAGCTTCCGAAGCCCAGAGGGCAACCTTACTGTGTCCTATGAGTTGAAGAGGAGAGTGAGTTGTGCCTTTCTAGTTCTCGAGTCTTTTGCTTTCTGATGGTTGGACCTCACTTCCTGAGGAAGATATCCCTGAGCAGAAGTCACATGGACCTACCCTGATGCAGCCCTGAGTGCTGGAGCAGCTGTGTGGAGACCCCTGCAAATGCTGAGATACTTATACGCTCACTGATGTGGCTTTCCTACTGCAGTTGGCATCATTGTGTGTCTTTTGTGTGATGGAGGAGGACTTTGTGGATTGCTGTCAGACACATGGGCTAATGTTGGACTGGTGGGCTTGGACAGAAGTGGGTTGGGATGTTTTCTTGATGCACACTTAACCGTTCTATAAAACTCTTATACATGAGTTTCTGTGGACTTGTTTCTCTAAAGTACTCAGACTAACACACAACTCCAAATGAAAAGATAGTCTCTAAATATTTATATAGTTTGTTTCCATCATAGGAAAGTCCCAATATCTACCAGGATAATAATTTTATACAATTAAAATTTAAAACACTATTTATGTAATTTAATCTTAAAGTATTATTTAAGTCTTTCTATTTACAAGATGAAATTCATGAAAATATATGATCATATATAATAGTTATATAATATATATAAAATACACATTACATATAACAGTTTTATTTCATAAAGAAATACTGAGCATCCCATCTCTATGCATATATAGATGTGTGTGTAACTTATGGGAAAAACATAGTCCAGAGAAATTAACTGAGTGCCTTATCCAAAATTCCCCGTTTGATACTTATGAGTTGTATTTTTTGGAACAAGTTACTGTTTTCTCATTTAACAAACTAGACAATTTTAACAGCAACATTTTAAAAACCCACAACCTAGGTGTAAATGCTTTCCAAAAGCAATTTCATTTGATCTGCATGACAAATTTCATTTGGTCTGCATTCCCATATTCTTATTTTACAATGGAAGACTTGAGTCTCTAATAGACTTTCTGAGGTCACAAGACTAATAAATGGAAGAATTGGAACTTGAAGCAAAGTCTTTCGACTCCAAAAGTCCAGTTCTTTTTTTTTTCCAATAGTTTTTTCTTTGGCAAATAGTTCACCTATCACATACAATTGAACATTTCAATTCTTCAAGCACATCAAGGGGAGTTGTACAATCACCAGCACATCTATCTTAGAGCCTTCTTCCCCCCCTCCCCCACCGCCCATGGTTATATCACCTTTAAACTGAGTGATGCAATCATGATCAGTTTTAGCACCCCCTCTCTGCTCCCACCTTTATGGTCTACTCCTAAAATACTTTTCCTCCCCATAGCCCACTCCCCAGCTCTGCATTCCCTATAACACCTTGTATGAGTTATTATCATTATACACCCATTTCTCCTGTGCTTCACAGGTGGGAAATGCAACAGAAAACAATGAAAGACAAACAGCACTAAGGTCGTACGGATAAGATCATATTAGCATAAATGCAAAAATACAAATGATGTGTAAGAGAGAGAAGACTCCCATCAATACTCAAAAAGCCAGGGAAGAAATTTCTGTCATGGGACAACTAAGAGGTACTTACACCCAGTACAAATCCAGGTCGTGTCCATAGGAAGGACAACTGTCCGGGTACTGAGTTTGATCCTGCATGATCAGGATTACAATAGTCTCTGTCAGACAGTAGGCTGGTTGGAACCTCTGCCTGTGGCTAGAGTGGATCTGCCAGTGCAGCACTTCTTAACCTGTGGGTCGCGACCCCTTTGGGGGTTGAATGACCCTTTCACAGGGGTCACTTGATTCATAACAGTAGCAAAATTATAGTTATGAAGTAGCAACAAAAATAATTTTATGGTTGCGGGAGTCACCACAACATGAGGGACTGTCTGAAAGGGTGGCGGCATGAGGAAGGTTGAGGATCTCTGTGCCAGTGACTCAGGCTCACGAGATTCTCTGCAGAGGGGGTTGGAGCTCCCATTGCTCTCCATATTGGGTACTAGTAATTTTAGCTCTGAAACAAAAAGTGATTGTCCTGAAATACTTTTCCTTGGATCACACAGGCTGGTGTGCTTCTTCTGTGTGGGCTTAGTCAGCTCCTCCCTTAGATGGCTGCTTGTTTGACTCTTAAGACTTTAAGAACCCAGACACTATTTCAATTGATAGCGGGGCACCATCTGCTTTCTTCACCACACCAAAAAAATCAGGTTCTTAATCATTACTACTAGACCCCTGTTCATTGGGGAAATAACCATGGGTGGTTTGGTTACAGTGTAGAATTGGTTACTACGCTGATCACGAATACCTCTGAGAGCAATCTCCTGAGGAAAATGAGAACCAAGAGAGAAGAGGGAAAGCATTTGTAGGAGCAGTCCCCTCAGAATGAATGATATCATTCGACTCATCAATGGGCTAAGAGGGCAACTTCAAACAAAATTACATTGAATACCTGGGGAAAAAAAGTCTCTTCTGTTCCAAGTAATCATTTAGTCCCTTCTGGATGTCATCCAACAGAAGGTTAGCTTCCTGAAGCTTCTCACTCATCCGGGGCTGGTCAGCTGCCATTAGAACCCTGGCATCTTTTACCTATGTTGAGTCCAGACAGGTGAAAATCACTACAGAGTTCACCTTTGACATTAACGGCATTATCCCATGTTCTGAGATCCGTCCTTATAATAACCCTTCCATCAATGAAGGGATGGTGGGTGAGCGAGGGTAGAAATGAAGAGCTGAGACCAAAAGCTCGAGTAGAAAGAAAATTTTGAGAATGATGATGGCAACAAATGTCCCCCCAGAGAGGGGATGGACAACAGAAAAGTGGTTGAAGGGAGACATCAGGCAGTGTAAGGCATGACAAAAAAATAATATACAAATTTTCAAGGGTTTGTGTATGTGAGGGGGGTGGGGATGGAAGGGAAAAACGAGGAGCTGATACCAAGGGCTCAAGTAGAAAGAAAATGTTTTGAGAATGATGGCAACAAGTGTATAAATGTGCTTGGGCCAATGGGTGTATGTTTGGATTGTGATAAGAGTTGTATGAGTCCCCAATAAAATGATTAATTTTTTTTCTAACTTAACTCCTAGATCCACTAGGTCAACAGTTTGCCACAATCTGTGGGTTGTGACCCCTTTGGGAGTTGAACAACCCTTTCACAGGGGTCACCCAATTCATAACAGTAGCAAAATTATAGTTATGAAGTAGCAACAAAAATAATTTTATGGTTGGGGGTCACCACAACATGAGGAAGTGTATTAAAAGATCATAGCATTAGGAAGGTTGAGAAACACTTTCCTCAGTACTGAGTAAAATAAACATTTGCTGAATGACTTACTGGTGATGGTAGAGGAAGATGTGACTTCTGAGAGGATCCCTCGTCTATAGAGGTTTCCTTGCATTAGCCCATACCAAAGTATTCTGCCTCATTAGAAAGAATAATTAACTATTATAAACTGCTAATAGTTAATTCTAGAGGGGTGAGCAATATATAATACATATTTTATATTTCAGCTTTTAATAGCCAAGATAACTTTGGAAAAAAAGAGAAATATATCACACTTGTGAAAATCCAATTTGCATCAAAACATTAAGTTATACAGCACACTGAAGCATTCCATGTTTCTGCTGGTGAGACTTGCTAAGGGCTAAAAAAACTTACTGCTTGAGACATGATTGACTTCCAGTAAGTATCAACGATGGCAAATTTCCTGCCTTCTTCTGGCATCTGAGCTATAATGTCCTCTGAACTGAAGATCGGCTCCAGGTACAGCCAGGTGGCTTGGCATTTCAACCAAGCATCCAAGATTTCCTGCACACGAACAAGCTTTTCCTCCCACTTCTGTAAACGTAGCATTTCACATTGACATCAATAACCTGCCCATTGACACCAGGGGCCCATGAACTCATTCATTCATCTTACACCCTCTATGTTCTGGCCACAGTCACAAGTACTGTGGAAATAGCAATGAATGAAACATAGGGCTCATATTCTAGCAGAACCATAATAATAATGTTTACAGACACTTATAATGTACCAGATACTATTCAGAGTACTTTAGACATGTAAAACATATTTAATCTTCAAGACAGATTTATGAGGTAGCCATGATCACAAACCTCATTTTCTGGATGTAGAAACTGACGCACAACAGTTCAAGTATCCTCACCAATATCTGTTAGAGCCCGACTTTGAAGCCAGGTAGTCTGGCTCTTACCTTACACAATTTCTCATATCCAATAAGAAAAAGTGTTCAAAATTTCTCCTATCATTTGAGATTACCATCGCCCACAGGATAATCATATAATTTCCAAATATATTCTGTTTGGTACATTCAAACATCTCATCTTCTCATTGGGAAAGTCTCATGCAAAGGTTTACAGGCCATACATTTAGTTGGATGGCTACTGCTAATTTTCTCTCTCCTGTCATGAGAAAGTGAATTTCTTTGCTAATTGAACTTGAAGTGTTCTACCTTCAACCTCGTCCAAGAAAATCTGGGACTAAAGGAACATTCACAAAACACTCAAGCTCAGTTCCTCTTACCCGGCACTCTGTTTCTATTGGCTTGATGAATGGCGAGCCACACATGGTCTGGGTCTTTATAACATGATCATCGAGCAGCAGTTGGATGTCATCAACTGCACACAAGATGCTTGTATCCTGCAAATAAAGATGCCCCATCCCAGTAAAATCATGAGAACTTCTCTCTGGGTGCTAATTGTCTCCCAGCTCAGATCTCCACTTCAGTGGGAGATGAATTTAACTTGACTGGGACACTATCTCTAGTTTCTTTCTTGAAAACATTAAAGGCATTTTGTTTCCACCTCCCCTGTAGAAATCAGCGATGGCATTAACTCAGATCATTGGGGTGGGGTTAGCATAAAGTGACCAGATGTTCCGCTTTTTTAACAACATTCCGTGGCATTTTAAAATTAAAATAAATATATTAAAATACTATTTTTGCATTCTATGAACATGTTTGTTGCTCCATATAGACCAAATTTTTAATCAAGGAAACACCCCCCCCCACCCCTGGTCAATGGTGTCCCGCTTAAATCTGGTCACTTTAGGTTAGCATCCTGCTTCTTTGCCTGTGCTGCTATTCCTCTGCCCTCTTGCTCTCCAGCTCTCCCCTCGGGCAGCCTCAGCTGATAATCTGACTGGTGAGGCCTAGACTGATGTACCAATGTACACGACGGCACTGCAGCGAATGCAGTGAGTAAGTGTGGCTATTTTAAAAAATCAAATGCACACGCTATTTAAAATTGCTCTTTATGTGATTTTTAAAATCAGAAACTAACTTCATAAAGTTGTATGACGTTGCTTAGAACTAATAAGTGAAGCAGCTAGATATTTCTTTTGGTCTAGGGACACCATAGAAAATGCATTTAGACACAAAAGGTATGGTAGACCAAGAAAGTTTAGGAACCTCTGTCTTGAACATTGACTGGGTCCTATGGCGCCATGGATAAGCGGCTCTGTGAAATGTTGGAGGGCAAAACCCCACTTGCTGCTTGGAGGACTGCCTGCTGGCCTTCCCAGTGTTGGAGCCCCACCCCAAGGCCCTGGGAGAGCTACACACGGGGCTCATCATGAAACTCCCTGCCAGAGGGTCGACTCTGAAGCAGAGTCACTCTGTCACACTCTAATGGCAGGACTGCCCCTTGGGCTGTCCCAAGGCTTGGTAAATCTTTAAGGGGAAAAAGTTTCATTTTTCTCCTTCAGAATTGCTCATGGATTTGAATCACTGACCTTGTGGTTTGCAGTCCAGTGCTTATCTAATGGTGTCACCAGGGCTTTCCTGTAAAGATTATAGCCTAGAAAACCCTACAGTAAGTTTTAGTCTTTCCTAGAGGGTCCCCTTGAGTTGGGATCTACTCACCAGCACAAAACACTAACACCAAGTATGCCTTAATGTGAGTCCATGTGGATGGCACTTTTTTCCTTGCGTCTCAGTGGGAAGCATATTGACAAGGGTCTGTACCCAGGGCCAAGTTTGATCTTTCTGATTTCAGTACCTTCATGTCTATGTCTAGGGGAGTAAATTGGGTTGAGCGACCATCCAATAGCTTGGCACTTGGAGGCAAGTTGTTAATAAAGTGGTACTGTGAGATTAATTCTGGTTCCAAATCCAGCAGTTTTTAGCAGTGTCCAAATCAATCCAATGATGAAGCATCAAGCTTAAAGTCAATGAAACATGGACTTCAGTGCTCCTGGTAGCTAGGTGTCTCTGGGAGTGGCCCAGGAACTCATCTGGGTGCTCCAACTCTCAATTGTCCTACTGACTCATGCATAGTCCTTACCCAAGTGAAAACATGGCACCTTGACTATTGAGACCAGGAAGAAAGAAGTGACAAAATGTTAACATGCAGCTTTGGAGTTGAGGAAAGAGGTGTAAAAGCTTGGTGGTATTTCTGGTTCTCAACCCAGACTGAACATGAAATAAAACAAAAGGGAGGGATGTCTTAAAAATATAAATCTCCTGCTACTCTGTAGTGAAGGAACCATGAAGGATCAAAGGGGATTATGTTTGTTCAATTGTGGCTTTTAAGAAAGCTTCCCAGAAATGCTCTGATGTAGCCAGGATTGAGAAGCACTGCTGTGAGAAGTCAGGGTCTGCAATGTTCATTTCAGCCTATCTCAAGGACTTACAGCTCATTCACAGCAACAACCATGCCTACCTTAAGAAGGAGTCAGACCCGAGAGCCAGTCCAAGGGATACTTTCAGTTCATGTACCTCTATATGACCTGTACAAACTCCTATATGCTCTCTACAATTGTTAATGAAAGGAATTAAGTCTACACACTAACTTTTTACTCAGTAAGTTGATTTTGACTGCTGGCCGCTCCACAGGCAGTGCAAACAGTTAACACATTTGATTGCTAACCAAAAGATTGGAGGTTCAGGTACACCCAGGGGTTAGCCTCCCAGAGGTCTTCAAACTATGGCCCGTGGATCACATGCGGCCCGCCGAGGACGTTGACTTTGTTCATAGTTGTTGTTTTTTTTTAACTATAGTGAGGCCCTCCAATGATCTGAGGAAGAGTGAACTAACCCCCTGTTTAAAAAGTTTGAGAACCCTTGATAGAGAAAGGTCTGCTGACCCACTTCCAAAAACTTAGCCATCAACAACCCTATGGAAGTTTTATTGTGACATACATGGAATTATCAAAAGGCTGAATAGATTCTGACTCATAGTGACCCTCATAGGATTTCCTAGTCTTCCAATCTTTACAGAATCATATTGCCACATCTTTCTCTTGCTCAATAATATCTACACCCTTGAAATTCAAAGGATGGTCCACAGATCACAGTCCTAACATCACCTGGGCACTTGTTAGAACAGCACAACCTCAGGGTCCATCAAGATCTGCTAAGTCACATGCTGCATGTTAACAATCCCCAGATGACTCTTGAATCTATTATCTTTTGACGAGTCAGGCTGAGGCTCTTGTCCACTGAGATGTGCTTAGGTAAGACTGGTCTCTTCCTTAAGCGCACCGCACTTGCTGCTAACTTCTTTCCAACATATAGGTAACCTATAGGACATAGTAGAACTGTCCCATAGGGTTTCTGAGAGGGTAGACCATCACATCTTTCTTCTAAAGGGTTGCTGGTGGGTTTAAACTGCCAATTTTGTGGTCAGCAGCCCAATGTCTAACCTATAACCTCATTGGGGCTCTCAAGAGCCCTTCTCAAGAGATATTAATTCAAGAAGTCAGGTCAGCGCTCTTCCACTAAAAAACCTTCTTGCTCTGAATCAAAAGCCCTTTCAGATGCAAAAATGCTTTGTGAGTAGTGACTGAGAGGAAAGGCAAAGCATAGGAAATATCCTAGATGTTGGCGATTGGATTCCTCTTGCTGTTCTGAATGAATCCCCTCTGTGATACATTACATAGAAAAATGGCCTACGTTCAGGGGCTAGACGGTTGGATTCAGACTCACAGTATCTCTGTATTTCACAAAATTGAATGTCATGTTAACCCAGTCCAACTTCATTTTCTCCAAGTTCTTCTCCAAAGAATATTCTTTACTGGCAGCTGCACCAATGGGTTCCAATCTACAGAGAAAACATACCAGTATCAGCAATAGGAAAAGCAGAGAAAACATGTCAAAGCAAAGACTTCAGTTGCCTTCAGAAAAATTCAAAGACTCTTGTTGCACCAGCAGGTTTATGAGCCTCCTCTAGGATTTGCCAGCGATGCCCGCTGTTCGGCAGGATTTCTTATCTTAGCCTGTCAACATTTGGGGCTGCACGATCCTTTGTTGAGGGAGCTGTCCTGTGTACAGTGTACAGTTTGGCAGCATTCTTGACTACTTCTTATTGTTAGTTGTAGATCCCACCATCCTCCCTCCACTATTCCAGGTTCAAGAACCAATAATAACTCCAGTTGTGATCAAATGTCTCCCGGGGCTAGAAAATCACCTCCTGTTGTTGTAAGGTCACTAAAACTAGACTTGTTTCCCCCTGTTTTATTTCTCCCTTCTTGCTAACCTTCTGATATCTCACTCATATCTTTAACTTATATTAATTTTTTTTCAATTTTATTTTTGGTGCATACATACATGGCAAAACCTGTTCCAATTCCACACTTTCTTGACATAATAATCATTGACATTGGCTACAAACATAGCCCTTTTTTCAAATATATACATATATTTGAGTTAGGACTGTATCTGTTATGATCCATGGAGTTCAAGGTCAAAGAATTTAAGAAATATTCTCTCTGAAATAAAATCTTTGAATTCCTTTTTTAATGACAACTTGCCATCATATGTACAACTGAAAGTTAGGCTTTACTAGTCAGCTGAAGGAGATGTTACATTTCTTAAAAATCATTTTATTGGGTGTTTATACAACTTTTATCACAATCCATACATCCATCCACTGTGTCAAGCACATTTGTACATTTGCTGCCATCATCAGTCTCAAAACATTTTCTTTCTACTTGAGCACTTAGTATCAGCTCCTCATTTTTTTTTTCTAGACCAATTCTTCCTGCTTTGATTTTTGTTGAAACCATGTGTTTTCAATAATGGAAGTCATGTTGAATAGAAGTAATTTTTTAAGTAAAATGAATTTTGATAGGATTAAAGAAACATACATTTCCTGAGAGGTCTCTGGTTCCAGGATTGGTGGGATGAGGTTTATTTTTCAGAATCACACAGTTATACAGGCCTCCATCAGATGGCAGCATGCACACAAAGTGGGACATGAGATTCCCACTAAATCCAGAGGTAGAAAATATAAATGGGCACTCATAAGTCCCACAGTCATGAAAGGATTTAAAAACTCTTGTAATGTGGCCATCAAGCCGATTCCAACTCAGCATCCTTAAAGATCATAGCAGCATGGCATCATAGGGTTTCTAAGATGGTGTTCTTCATTTTTCTGCATAGCTTTATACTCCCAACCTTTCAGTTGGAAGACAAGTGTTTTAACCACTGTGCCAACAGGATCCTTGTAAAAAATATTAAGACATCCCAACCGAGGAAGAAACCCTACAAAAAACCTGATATGAGACCAGTCATATTATTACATGGCCTTAACCCCTCGTGGCATAGTAGTTAACGTCCTTGGTCACTAACCAAAAGGCTGGCAGCTTCAACTCTCCAGCTACTGCTTCATAGCAGGGAAATACGTCAGCCTGGTTCCACACAGATGATAGCCATATGGGACAGTTCTACTGTGTTCTAACTGGGTTTTAGGCATCAGAATTGACAACAGGGGGTTGGGTCACAGATACTTAGACAAAAGAAGAGGGAAATGATCTCCCGAATGCAAAAAGGAGCCTTACTTTTCTATGAATTTTCCAAATCCAAATTCCAACATATTTTGGAGACAAGTCGTTTCATTGGGCTTTATTTCAGAGCCAACAATTTCACTGATCTGCGGGTGAACAAAAAAGAAGAAAACAAATGTTTATTGTTCAAGGTTTGTCAGCAGAACCTTCTGTGTTAAAACAAGTGTTCTATACTGTCTAATGCAGCAACTGCTTTGGCTACTGAGACTGGAGGCTTGGTTTTTAAAAATTATTTAATTAGAATTTTATTAACTTAGAACAAAACCTAAATTTAAATAGTCACATGTCATAGTTGTAAATTGTTGAATTGGACTCCGATCACCCTCATAGGTCAGAAAAAAAATTTCCTCATAGGGTTTCCTGGACTATGATCAAAATGAAAAGCTTCCAGAGGAGAAGAAACAGCTACAAACATCCATTAATTATCAAAACATGGAGTTTAGGAAAATTGGAAGTTGTCAACAAATGAAATGCACAAAGATTGAGATTCTAGGCATTTGAGAGTTAAAATGAACAGGTATTGTCAATTTTGACTCAACTAATAGATTCTACCATGCTGGGAATAACAAATTAAAGAAGAAAGAACATTTCAAGATCCATCCTGAAGTCCATTGCTGTCAGTGACAAGATATTTACATACCTTCAAGGGAGGCCAGTTAATATGATTATTAATCAGAATTACTCACCAACCGTTAATGTCAAAGCCAAAAAAGGGAAAATTCTTGTCAACTTAAAAACAATGAGGATCAGTAGTTGGAATATATAGACTTGGTGATAGGAATTACACTGGAAATCACATCATAGAATTCTGCTAGAACAATAATTTATTAATTGTAAATTATATTTTTTCAGC
The DNA here is from genome assembly GCA_004026705.1 of Nesogale talazaci. Lineage (NCBI taxonomy): Eukaryota > Metazoa > Chordata > Mammalia > Afrosoricida > Tenrecidae > Nesogale > Nesogale talazaci. The sequence continues at coordinate 58,916 of PVJH01009706.1, read as the reverse complement.
AACAGTGATTACACATGTGGACCTCATCTGATGATAAACACAGAAATCAAATCTACATCAGTGGAAAGCAATATTAAAGAACTGCATATTATCTGTCAGAACAAGGTCATGGATTGGTTGCAGAACATAATGTCAATTGAAAATATGCAACTTTAAGCTGAAAATATAAAAAATGATGGAGCAAAGGACTGAGAAATTTCAAAGTATACTTGAAGAAGATAAAGTATTATAATGAAATAAAAGATCTGGAGTCAGAAAACCAAAAGGAAAGAATATGATTGATATTTCTCCATCTGAAAAACCTGAAGAAAAATTCAAGCCTCAGACTGTAATATTGAAGGATTCTATGCACAAAACATATGAGCCTGAGTGCTATAGTTACATGTTAGGCTGCTAACTGCAAGGTCAGCAATTCAGCAGTTGAAAACCATCAGCTGATTCATGGGGAAAGATGGGGTTTCCCACTCCCATAAGAGTTTGGGGATCAAACTAAGAGGGAAGGAGAGAGAGAGAGAGAGAGAGAGAGAACCCCACATTCTGGCCCACCAAGCTTTGAGGACTACATTCTTGCTCAGAGTAATCAATGCATAAGAGGGCCATAGACCAGGCAACACCATATGACACGGTGTCCCCTGACTGACCCATATAGCTACAGAGGACAGTATTGGAGACACAGTACAGGAACTGTGTCCAGTCTGACAACCTTGTGTGCACCCCCCTCCCCTCCAAACTGGGGCAAAACACAAAGGGAGCACAACAGAGTAACAAGGGGAAGAAAGCAATGAAGTCCCTGAGGAATCCCAAAAATAGACTTCAGGGACATGGCTTGGCACCTCATCAAACTCAATTGGAAAATATTCATAAGGGTCAACAGAAAGACCTGGAACTACTTATAGGCGTCTTTCTTTCATCATCATCTTCTTTTTTTCATGTTTAACTGTATAAAATAGGTAGGATAAACAATCCTGAGGAAAAAACAAAGGAGCTGATGGTTCCAGTGGGGGATGGGAGAGGGGGAGGTGGAGGGAAGGAAGGGGGAATCCAACAAACCAAGAGACAAGGGAACAAGTGATCTTAAATTCATGGTGAGGAGAGTGGAGAATGCCTGATGGGGCTTGATCAATTGCAATGTAGCCAAAAGGAATTACTGAGGGCCTAATGGTGGTTGAACATGATAGTGGGTTAGGAAGAAAGTTAAAGGAAATACAGGAAAGAACTAGGAGTTAATAATTTATAGAGGTATAAATACAGGCACATACATATGTAAATATATTTATATATGATGATAGGGATATAGGTCTATGTATATATATTTTTATGTTAAGTATTAAGGTGGCAGACATACATTTGGCCTCTACTCGAGTACTCCCTCCATCCAAGAAGACTTTGTTCTAATAATCTGGCATTCTGGGATGTTTACCTTCCCAACATGATCGCTGAAGACAAAATAGATGCATAAGCAAATGTGATGAAGAAATTTGATAGTGTCCAGCTATTATAAGATAGAACATCTGGGGTCTTAAATGCTTGAAGATATACAAGCGGCCATCTAGCAAGGAAGCAATAAAGTCCACATGGAAGAAGCACACCAGCTTGTGTGATCGTGAGGTGTCAACAGGATCAAGTATCAGGTATCAGAAGACCCAAACAAACAACCATATAGATGTGAATGAGAGGGGCTGGAGTGGAGACCCAAAGCCCATCTCTAACCAATTGGGATCCCGTCACAGAAGGGTCACAAGGAAAGGACAAACCAACCAACTATAGGACTGACAAAACACACAACAATCCTTTAGTTCATAGTTTCCCAAAGTGGGGGCCACCGCCCCTGCGCGCACCCCTTTCCCTGGTGGTGTGTGGAATGATCTAAGGGCATTGTAAGAGCAGATACCTACACTTGATCCTAGATTCGGGGCTGGAATACAAAAGGTTTTCATTGCTAGGGAGGTCATGAGGAATTTTTTTTAAAAGGACAGTAGACAATATAAGTTTGGGAACCTCTAGAGTCTAGTTCTGTAGTTCTTTCTCCCCACTATTATGACTCCTGTTCTATCTTACAAATTCAGCTAGACCACAGCATATGGACAGTACAGATAAGAGCTCTTAACACATGGAATCCAGTACAGATAAACCACTGTGGAACAGAATTGGGAGTAGCAATACCATGAGGACAGGGGGAAGGTGGGGAAGAAAGGGGAAACCAATTGCAATGATCAACATATAACCCCCCCCCTCTAATTCCTAGGGTGACTAGCAACAGAAACATGGGTGTAGGTAGACAGCAGATAGTGTAAGATATAAAAATAAAAATAATTTACAAAATTATCAAGGATTCATGAGGGTGGGAGGGTGGGAGGGTGGGGAAGGCGAAACAGAAGAGCTGATACTAAGGGGTCAAATAGAAAGCAAATGTTTCAAAAATGATGGTGGCAACCTATGTATAAGCATATTTGATACAATGGATATATGGATTGTTATGAGCTGTAAGAGTCCCCAACAAAATGATTTATTAAAAAAATTTTAAAGTCTTGGAAAATCACAGGGGACAGTTCAACCCTATCCTAGAGGGTCACCCTGAGTTGGCATCAACACTATGGCAATGAGTTTGGTTTGGATTTTTTTGCTTTGTTTTGTTTTGTTTTTTATATCATTTTACTGGGGGCTTTTACAGCTCTAATAATATTCCATACATCAATTGTATCAAGCACATTTGTACATGTTTTCTCTCTTTTAAATCATTTTGTTGGGAGCTCATACAACTCTTATCACAATCCATACATAGCACCCATTGTGGCAAGCACATGTGTACATTTGTTGCCATCATCATTCTCAAAACATTTTATTTCCACTTGAGCCCTTGGTATCAGCTCCTCTTTTTTCTCTCCCTTTCCCAGGTTTTGGTTTTTATGGGAAAAATATTAAATGCTGTAGGAAGTTCTAAAAGATAATTGAAGGACTACATAAAGTCACCATACCAAAAAGAACTGGTCAATATTAAACCATGATGAGGTAGCATATGCTCAAAATCAATGGTACTTCAGAAAGAAGTTCAAGTTTCACTGCAGGTAATGGTAAAGAATAAGGCTCCCGAAATTGACAGAACATCCATTAAGATGTTTCAACAGATACAATGTTGGTAAACACTTATTTTTCAAAGCCAAGAAATTTGGAAGGTAGCTACTTGACCAACTAACTGAAAGTCACCCTTACTGCTGCCCTTTCCCAAGAAAGATTGTAGTGTTTTGTTTAGCCCTGTGTGGATTATACAGTGGGCTACTAACAATCAGCATTAGAAGTTCAAATACACCACCTGCTCTGAAGAGAAGAGATGAAGCTTTGTGTGCCTACAAAGATTTACACCATCAAAACTGATCGAGCAAATAGTTCAATCTTATAACAACACTATGAGGAAGGTCTAATGAATTGTCTTCCCATTTTACAGCTAGGGAAACTGAGGTAGAAAATAAACACCTTGTCTATGGTTACCTAGATAATAAATGGCAGAATGGAGACTTGGATCGCATTGACACTAGAGCTTCTTATTCAGTATACTCTACTGTCTTTTACCAGTCTTCCACGTGGTGTGCAGGTTACACACAACACAACTCTAGAAAGTACCAGTCACATGGTAGCCCACAAAGCAGCACTCCCAAGAGCTGTGTGGTTCATATTCCACACAACTGTTCCAATTGTTCTGGGTTCTCTTATTTCTACTCCATAACTCAAAGTATGGTTTAGGAAGGCAAACATCATCTCTAGGAATAAATTTCAGACTCGTAGAGCACTTATAATAGTATTGGACCATATTAAGAACTTCAAGATTGTTAATTTTATTTTTGAAATTATCTTGTTTCACTATGATGATTAACAACAACCTGGCTCTCATTCTAAGAGCCCAGAGCTATACTGTCCTGTCCTTGTCACTATAATGTCCCTAGTCTATGTCTACTATTTGAAATCAGGCTAGCCCATGTGCTATTCATGGAAAAAACATCATATTTCAGAGACTGTGAAAATGGATTATAAAATATCACAACTATTTTCATCTGGCTTATATAGTGAAATTCTATGTTTGAGATAGATTACATTTGGTTAAATAAAATAGGCTCATAAACAGAGTGCTGTCCTAGAAATCAAAGGCATGTATTCTGAGTGGAAACAGACCTAAGATGTAGCAAAATAGCCTTTGTCTGTTCACATGTTGCCTCTCCACCTCACCCCACCTCACTTCAATTTCTTGGTAGGCACAGGTACATTGTTGCTATTATTACAATTCTAGGGTACAATATTTACAATTTGTCAAATTGATAAATGAGAATTATGGTTGCCAAGGCAAGATTGGGATTTTTCAAGTGTCTACAGGTGAGGCGGTGACATACGTGAGATCATGGGAGATGCACTGACAGGGGAGAGCGATGCGCCCCAGGGTATTTGAAACAACACTACAGGACTCTGCTGAACTCTCCGAAGTAGTGTTTCTATGCCAATGGTGAGGCCTTTTGACAGTGTCTATCTCATGGGAGAGTCTGTCATTACTGGACGCTCTTTTTTCTTGGCTACCCTGTTCCTTAAACAAGTCCAAGGTCTAGTTAGGCTGAGTCTATCGGTAAAGGTATCTATGAACATCAAGGAAGAGCACAAAGCCCGTGCAGTCCCCTCTGCTAAGGCAATTCGAGACCAGAAACTGATGCTAATGATCTCTGCCTTTACATCATTCCACACTTTCCTTACGTCTTAGGGTCCCAGGGAATTTCCGAGAAATTGGAAGTAGCTTCTCAATACAAAATACTCTTACTAATTCTTGTAAATGGTTCTAAGACAAGGATTCCAGGCCAAGCCAGAGAGGAGCCTCTCCTATGCAAAGCTAATCTCATTTCACCCACGCATAGAGCAATCCTCTGATAGGGGACACCTTGCAAAGTCATTGCTAGCTCTTGAGGCAATTATTTTAGAAATACAGGGCGTTGTCTTTTTTCAGCTTAGCGTTCACACCACACTTGAAACCTTCACACTTGGTTGCTTATTAAAACCCAAACTATTTTTAGAGGGAATATTTATTATTCTCATTTATAGACTCCAAGAACTGTAAAGTGCAAAATTATTTCTGAGTCTGTTTGCTGATTCAACTCCACACTAAAATCAGCCTAGGCAGGAATGATCTTTGATATATCTTACATCAAGCAGCCTCTTTTTGTGTCTCTTGGGAGCAAAGCAAGGCTCCTCCTCCTCCCATAGTCCTGGTGGTGCTGTGGTTTAAACGTGGACTGTTAATGACAAAGTCAGCAGTTCAAACCTCCTACCAGTCACTCCGTGGGAAAAGGATAAAGCTGTCTATACCAGAAATTCTATATAGGGTCAGATTTGCGGTTCAGTAGTTCTTGGGAACCCTCCTAAAAAAGCAGACAAGAAGCGTGTGTGTGTGTGTGTGTGTGTGTGTGTGTGTGTGTGATCAGTGGTTGGGATAATACTCAATCACCGGCAAAGAACACAGTCAACCTATTCACAGGTCGTTGTTGTGCCACCAACATAGTTCCCATCCATAGCCAGCCTGTGCACAACAGAAGGAAACACTCCTGGCCCTGCACCATCCTCATAATTACCCCCATGCATGAGCCCATTATTGTAGCCACAAGGTCAGTCCACTTTCCCGAGGGTCTTCCTTTTTTTTTTTTTTAAGTCATTTTACTGGGGGCTCTTATAGCTCTCAATCATACATCAATTTTATCAAGCATATTTGTATATATTTTGCCATCATTTTCAAAACATTTTTACTTGAGCCCTCACTATAAGCTTCTTTTTTAAAAAAAGTATAATGTATCATGATGAATACATATGTCACCTGTATGCAGACCACATTTGCACATTTGTTGCCATCATCATTCTTGAAACATCCTCCTTCCACCTAGGACCCCAGTACCAGCTCCCCATATTTCCCTCCCTCCTCACCCCCTCCCCCATGAACCCCTAATGATTTACAAATTGTCACTATTTTGTCATCCGACATTGTCCGATGTGTCCCTTCACCCACTTCCCTGTTGTCTGTACCCCAGAGAGGAAGTCATGTGTAGATCCCTACAATAGGTTCCTCTTTTCTACTCCACCTTCCCTCCACCCTCCTGACATCACCATTCTCACCCCTGGTCCTAAAAGGATCATCTGTCCTGAATTACCCCTATTTCTGCCTCCAGTGTACATATGGGTCTTAAGCTGTCCCTGTACTTTATCAAACATGATGTCCTTCTCCAGGGACTGGGCTCTCCCAACAATATGTCATTCAGACAGAGAGGCAGCAGTTCAACCCATATTCTACCCATTCACTTCCTTCAAAGACTACCAGTCTCATGATCACTGTCTTGGATCACATGAGCTTTTCCTCTGAGAACAATCAGGCATGAATGACCCCAATAATGCTTCCCACCTTACAAAGGGATACCAGGGCCCAGTAAGGGCTGGGCTGCCTGGGGGTAGGTAACGACAGAGACCTGTTGCCAGTGTCGATCTTTCATTCCTGGGTTGCAGGAGATGGTCAGAATTGGTATGTGCTGCTTGAACTTATCAATCTTGATTTTCACATTCTCTGCTAAGCGTTTGGGTGCTGGTACATCAACTAAGGTCTTGATTAGTTTATAGATCGTCCTCCCCATATTCCCTATTTCCTCTGCGATTTCCTCAGCATTCAGTAAATAGAGGGGTCCTGAAAGAGAAAAGATGAGACAAAGGAAGGATCAAGGCGATGCTAGTCATGTGTAACTCTAATTACATGAACTTGTGGCACAGTATTTTGGGGAGTTGCTAACGACTCACCCGATAACTTAAAAGTCAGCAGTTAGAACCCACACACCACTCTGAACCCACCAGTACCTCAGCAGAAGAAAGATCAGCAACCTGCTTCAATAAAGTAGAGCTGGAAGCCCTCTGGGGGGAGTTCTCCCCTCTCTTGTAGGGTGGCTTGGAGTCAGAATCAACCCAATGGAAACAGGTAATAGGCATGGGATACAGGAACAACCCAGGACTTTGGAAGTACACCTGTATCTACATCCTCCACTTAGGAAGTGAAACCTTGGACATGCAACTGAGCTTTATTTTCATTTCTTATTAGTGTTTTTGACTCTATCAGAATGATGCCAACCAGTTAAAGTAAGCTGGGAACCATTCATTTTTCGTTTTCTTATCTGGAAAAGATTTAATAGAATTGTTTGATAGAATTTTCTAGTTAATATATTCTGGGAGAGTTATTTTTAGAAACCTTTAAACCATTAGTTTAATTCCTTCAGTATTTATAACACTATTTAGCTTATCTACTTCATCTTGAGTGAATGTTGTATTCTGACTGAATATAGGCAGCTTGCACCACTCTTCTTGTGTGAGTCTTTCATTTTGGAGATTTGTACTTTGGGAAGATTTACTCCATTTTTCCTAAGTGTGCAAATTTATGTGCACAGGGAATCCAAGACAGATAATTCCCTTCAGGACCAGTGGTGAGAGGGACGATATCTGGAGGGCGGAGGGAACGTGAAGTAGAAAGGGGGAACAGATTATAAGGATCTACATATGACCTCCTCTCTGGGATATAGACAACAGGGAAGTGGGTGAAGGGAGATGCCGGACAATGTAAGACTTGACAAAATAATAGTAATTTATAAATTATCAAGGATTCATGAGAGAGTGGGGAGCAGAGATGGGAGGGGAAAATGAGAAGCTGATATCAAGGACTTAAATGGAAAGCAAATGTTTTGAGAAGGATGATGGCAACAAGTGTACAAATGTGCTTTGCATACAATGGGTGGATGTATGGCTTGTGATAAGAGTTGTGTGAGCCCCCAATAAAATGATTAAAAAATATAGCCAATTTATTTTTGCAAAGGTCTAAAGAGAATACTTGAAGAAAAACAGCCATTTAAACAATTCTTCTAGCTGTTGGAACAATGAGACATCCATAAATATTTTTAAACGGTCAAGTTCTTCCTAGTTCTTCCCTTTTCCTTAGAGTCTGTGGTCATTAGGTTGTGTGTCAACTTAGCTGGGTGCATGTATTCTGCAGTCCAGCAGTTGAAGTCTCCCCCATAATGTGATCTAAGAAAATGTAAACACCACCATGATAGAAGCACAGCAGTTATTAAGAGGATGAGAGAGCAGTGCAACTTCCTTCCTTGGGTCACAAGCCCAGTGTAAATGAAAGGCTGCTTCCTTGGGGGTGGTGACCTACTACTACTTAAACAGATACCATGTGGGAAGGAATCCCCACTACCATTTCCTGCCCTGTCTGACTAGTCTGGATCCTGCATTTGTCTCATTGGTCTCTGGTTCTTTGGATTTGAGTGGATGGCCCATCATATTGCCTACCAACCCTGGGCGCTATCCATTGCCCACCACCATTGCCACATTGCCCGCCAACCTTGAATCCATTTAATGCTGCAGTCATGAGCCTAACCTACGGCTCTTGGATTCACCCACCTCCACCATCAGCCTGTGACCTTTCTGTTTCTAGGCTTATCTCTCCGCTTCCTGGTTGACCAGCCCTGTAAACTATTTTTGTGCTACAAGGGTCCGGAAAATCCCCCAGCTTAGTATCTGACTCACAGACTTGAACTGGTCTGGATTACGCATTTCTACACTCGTGTAAACCACTTTCTTAATATAAATTTCTTTATTTATATTCATAAATACCTGCCACTAGTTTTGCTTCTTTAGAGAACCCAGTCAATACAGAGCCCTCCACCCACATCACATCAATTGTTATGTCTCATCGATTCTATCTCCTTAATATTTCTAGATTCCAGAGTCTAAAGTAGAGGCGGTATGTAGTTTACAGATGTTTGTAGAATCTGGACCGTTCCTGGCAACCAGTGACACTGTTACCTTAACTTTCCATCATCTGCCTCTCAAGAATCATAGTCTAATTCATAGTGCTTTTGATGGTTGTTCTATCTTACCTTGACAAGAGGTCTGGTTCTTTGACCCCTACTTTCCATCATTATGACATGAGAACTTTTTTTCCTGGGTTGCCTTAGAGCATCAGAATCTGGAAAAGTCCAGCCAGAAACTAAATTTAAAACTTCACCTCATTTCAGAACTGTGAGATCATAGCATACCATTCATCCACTCCTCTGATTTGGTACTGAATTCGTAGGCTGTCACCCATAGCTGTTCATAAGGCACTTTGTTGGTCATCATGGTTTGCAGAAGAGGGAAGACACTCTTCTCCTTTCCCAACAGTTCCTCCTCCTTATTAATCAACTGAGGGGCAAAAAGAGATGCCAATTATTGGCCGAGTAGGTCTCCTGAACCCTGGAAGGCATCATGTCAAATTTCTCAGAACTTTGTAAACCTAGTAGGAAGATGTTACACACATCTAGAGAGCGAGATCTGAAAACAAGGTATGGATTCAAGCAAGCAGATCTTTGTGACCTTAGAGGATCAAGGCAGCTGAGATCTAAGTGGATGAAGTTACTTAAACTTCATCACCTTTGCTTTCAGGGAATCTTATCCATATCTCTATTTTCACATTTTTGGGGGGGGCATCACTGCCCTCTGGTGTTGGGAGTAAGAGTCCCAGCCTTTGCTCCTGTGGAGCCGGTGCTGTAAGGCCGCAGTCCTGCGCACAACCACTACACCACTGGGGCTCAGCCCACATTTTTCATTTTTACTTTTGCCGTTTATATGATGTTGTTTTCTTATATTGATTTACCTTGAGGGTGAGAACTTCAATGGTTAAGTGACTTACTAGCTGACCTTTGGGGTCAGTTACTTAACTTCCCTAAATCTGACCTACTTTAAATAAGGGTAAATGTACATAAAGATGATATATCAATATATATAAATACATAGCTCCCACTTTGTTATTTAATAAATGAGTATAATACCACAAAGACTTTTTATGGGCATTGAGATATCATATAGCAAATGTTTATTATATAAAGTACATGAGCAATAACTCTATTTCATTTCTGTGTGTAATCCATAACTAACCAAAAATCTGGCATAATATAGGCGCACTGTTAAGGTTAGTTGAATGAGCCATTTAAAGAAATGGTAAATCTATCATTCAAACTATCCACATGACAAGTTCTTTCAGAACATATTAGAGCAAGGACCTGAACCATTAACTTTATACTAAGTCCCAATTCCTCATCTCAAGACTCCAAACCTCAAATTCCACCAGCGCTTGTTCCAGGTTCTTTGATAACTCATTAAGCTTTTCAACATTGTTCTTCATCTCTTCTGTAGACATAACTTCACGTTTCCTGAAAGTTTCTAGATCTTTGTTGTAGATCTCAAGCTTTGTCTCAAATTCTGAGCATCTTAAGACAAAGAGAATATAGTCACATTTGAACTTTCTACTTTGGGCATGCTCAAAATATCAGCATTGCTTACTCATATTCAAGGCTAGGAAAAATCCAATCTTCTGAGACCTGCAGAGTGTGTGTATGCAAATATATATATATATGCATATATATATATAAATTGTAGAAAATATGACAAAAATGAAGTGGAAAAAGAAGTAAATGACCTATAGTCATACCTTCCAGAGGTGCTATTGTTAAACTACTGGTGATTAAGCATTTTCAGATATTTCCCTACCAGGTAAAGATGAATGATATCTATGTCTGCAATACTTATTTATCCATCTATTATATATACCTATTACTGGATGCCTAATATGTTCTAGGAACTTCTCTAGGTATTGGTGCAAAGTACACTGTTAAGCTCCATAACCTTGTGGAGCTTATATTTTACTGGGGTCACCAGTGACAATAAACATTCATGTGTAGAGAAGCATATGGATAAATCAAAAGACAAAAATGAAATGAGACAACACATTCAATATAGTATGATGGGTTTCTGATGGAAACAGGACAGAGTGACTGGGATATGAAAGTGCAAGGCTACTACATCAAGAGTCATTGTCCTGAAAGCCCTCTCCAGAGACTTATCTATTTTATTCACATAATCAATGAAGCAGATGTCAAAGTTATTTCTCCTGATTGTCCCAAGGAGGTAGAAAATAGTTTTAAGTCCAAGAGTATGAGTTCAATTTCCCTTTACGAGCTATCTGGCTGTGGGAAAGTCCCTCAACTTCTCTACATCACAGACAGAAGCATATCTTTGGGGAAGCAGTGCCTTGGGCAACTTGTTTGAAATTGTTGAGTGATCCCTCACAGTTCACATTGGCACAGCTCATACTCCCATGCTGCTCAGGGCATATGCCAAACTTATCATAGCTTAGTTACCTCAGATCAGCTATAAACTGCCTACTTCAATACAGAATAAAATTATATTTAATATTTATGTTAAGGCAATGTATGCAAATTTCTTAGACTTAAGACTGATACATATATACATGATAACATATATGAGATTCTTAGGACAGTCGGGTATATACGTGTTACTCATTATATAAGTATTTACTCTCATTCACCTGAACATTAATTCCATAGATGCAGCTTTTTTTGTTTAATTCCTTGTTTGGTTGCCAATGCTTAGAAGAGAGGAAGAATTTGCACCAAGGACAACTATAGTGCTAGGTCATAAAGCCTGTCACATAGTGCGGGCATTATTCTCCTACAATTCTGCGTTGGTAGTTTTATTGTGTTTCTTTCCTTGAAAGCAATTTAGAAGAGTTAACTTTAAAGCCCACCATTGTCCTGATTGGCTTTCATATTGCTGAGATGCTGGATACTGTGTCACTGGTATGTGAAATACTAACAAGGTCATCCAGGATGGATGGGCTTCTGCAGAGTTTCAAGACTCAGACAGATTAGGGCAAAAGGCTTGATCTCCTTCTGAAAATTAACCAATGAAACCTATGGTTCACACCATATAATTGTCTGACTTGTTTTCATGAACAAGTCATCAGGAGATCAATCCCCGAAGGAGGGTCTTATGCTTCGTGAAGTAAAGGGAGATTCTCAATGAGATGGGGATAGGATACACAGACACAAAAAGGGATGGAAACTTGCTGGTTCTCATAAAAATGTCACAGGAACAGATACTATTTTCTTTAAAGGTCAACATCCGTCAGAGCCAACTGGATCAATCTAATTTTGGGTTTTATTACAAATGGAATTGTGTGGCAAGAGCCTTCCTTTAAGATGGGACAATGGTCCATCCCTGCCTCCTGGTATTCATACTCTTACATAATTCTCTCCACTTGAGTGTGGCTGGTAGTCCTGGTGATGATAGCAGTTGTGTGTTAGGCTAATGGAAAAGTCAACTAGCCAGCTCTGAGAGAGAAAGAAGAATCGTTCTCTTACCATAAAGAGATACAAACTCAGAAATTCATGGGGCCACCAGGTTGATGATCAAAAATCTGTCTACCTATCAAGTTCTATCCTGCCCCATAAGGTCGCTGTGCGTTGGCATCCACTCGATGGCAGCGAGATGGGTTTTGTTTTTCTTTTTCATTTGGGTGTAGGCTAGGAATCCTTGTAGTACTATCAGGTAAACATTGATCTGTTAACCACACAGACAAGTGGTTTAATTCGACTAATCACTCCAAAGGAGGAAAGATGAAACTATCAACTTCCAACGAGATTTCCAGGCTCTAAAACCCCACAACGGGTAGATATGAGTCAGAATCAATTTGCTGGTAGTGGGTTGGGGTTGGATTGGAAGTATGATTTAGACCTTCTGACTCACTTCTAATGAAAAAGAAAATGGCAAATGTTATGGGATATAAATTTTCAGGTTAAGTTACAGAAAGACTAACTTCTGCCCTGCTTACTGCCCCAATCTCTCTCTTTCTGAGGAAAGCCAGCTGCCTCTAACCTATTTGAGATAAAGAGGAGGGAAGTTTCTGGAACTGAAATGTACACATAATCTTGTGGGTCAACATGTCATGTCTAGCAAAAGAACAGACCTGTTTTAATAAATGAATAAACAAATACTGCTCCATCAGCCTTCTCATTCAGCGTCATTCTCCAGATTGGTGCAAAATAATGAGCATGAGCTTCAAAAGCTCACTGAAGAGAAGGCTGAACCAAGGATGAACTCACCTTACAGAGCCATTTTGAGCTCCTCTGCTGTCCTCTGCTGTTATGAGGTTAGCAACAGGCCAAAATGAGCGAGTGGTTACCTAGTCATCCCCTCTCTGTCATTCATGCCTCTTAGTTCAGTAGCACCACTATCTCTAATTAGTCTCCCTTCAGTCTATAGTAGAAGTAAGTTCAACAAGAAAGCTTTCAAAATGATGGCTTGGATGTTAAGAAGTGGCATTTCTCTCCAGAAGTATTGCTGAAAGGTAAAGAAGAAAGCCGACAATTTGCAGGCTTATTCTGTTCTGGATGAGACCTAGGTATAATCTCAGATCACCTTATCTCATTCTTTAGCTCATCTGGGTAGGGTCTATTGTCAACCTATTTTCTACATCAGGAAATGGAGGCTCCAGAAGAGTAAGAAATTTGCTCCTTATTAATGAACCTGATATTGGTCATCAAAAATTAGTTCTACCCATCAAGCTACATGCCGAATCCTGGAACTACTGCTGTTATTCTTAGTTGTCATCAAGTGGGTCCTCACTCTGGCCCCTCCTAAGGAGAGCTGCTCCACAGGGGTTTCAAGACTATGACCTTTTGGAAGCAGGTTGCCAGACCTTATCCAGAGTGCCTCTAGGTGGCTTTGAACATCCAACTTCTCCATCCACAGTCAAGAGTTTAACCATTTTGTGCCATCCAGGGACTCCTAGGAACGCTACACTGCATGGAGGCGTGGGTCTAACAAAAACCCAAATACACTGACATCAGATTCACAGTGACTCCCGAACACCACAGGGCAGAGTAGCACTGTGTCACAGGCTTTGAGATGTATGTTTGTTTGTTTGTTTGTTTTGGAGCATCACTGTTCTCTGGTGGTGGGAGTAGGAGGCCCAGCCCCACTGCTGGAATTGAACCTCCATCTCAGTGGGCCGCAGTCCTGCGCACAACCACTACGCCACCATGGCTCAGCCCGAGATGTATGATTTTTTAAGGGGGTGTATTACCACATCTTTCTTCCACGAAATTAACAAAGCATCCCAACACTTACCCCATTTTTCTATTGCAGCTAATTTATGATGTTGGCAGCTAATTTCTCAAAAGGTCACTTTAACAAGAGGTTTGAAAAAAAGTACCTTATACAGAAAACCCGACTTTGACTTGCTTTTTACCTTTCTCAAAAATATTTGCTGTGATTATGGCAACCAGAGTTGGACAGTGGCAATTTCCTGTGTGATGGGGACAGGGCATGAATCTGTAGTTCTTAAACAAGGAGGTTTGTGTGTGTGAGAGCCTTTACTATGTACCTGGGGCACTTGGCACATGTCACTTGGCACTGCCTGATTTTTTGCTATGTCTCTTCTTTCTCCATCATATTAAAATCTTTACTTACCAACACAGACCTGTTTGGAAATACAGTACAGCACATAATTAAAAAATTCATAATAACTACTAGTGGAATTGACAATGAATGAATAAAAGATTAAAACCACATTATCCCTGAATAAGAGCAGCTGCAAAATAGGAAATTTTCCAACCTCCTGTCATGCCTTTCATTATTCCTGTCTTGTTATGACCCAGATCTGTGATCTCCAATATAAGGCTGGCAATTTTGCTATTATTAATTATTGCAGAGGCCATTATGTTTGCCTCTTATTTTAGTACAGCCAAGTTGCAATTATTTAAGGCAGAAAGGAAAGCCCTTGGCAGAAGTTACAACAGACAAGCACGCCTAGAGAGAACACAGAAAGAAACACCTTCCCCAGCAGTTGCCTTCAGTCTTCACCAGCTTGCCCAGGGTGGCGTGGGGCCCTGGGGAACACCTGGAACCAGCTGCAGGAATTGTGAAGCCAGAACTCATTTCACCAATGACCTGGTACCTTTTATTTTTTTTCTCAACCCGGTACCTTTTAATCAGGTCAATCTCTGCCTGATCCCTCTTGTTGTAGAGCAGGTTCCGACTGTTTTCAAAGATATCTTCGATCTGGTCTGGCCAGAGGAACAGAGTGCTGTTCAGCTTGATGTCTTCCTCTACAAAACAGACACAGTCTATTCTAGGATACTGCTCCACATAGGTCAGCATGGGATGGGGGTCGGGGGGGCTAGTGCAGTTGAATGAGAGGTCAAAAGAAGTGGGTGTTGGGGAAGTGGCAGTGATGGCAAGGTGGGGAGGGCAGATAATATTGAACAACTGGGTTAGTTTCCCTAAGCCCATTATGAACAAATGAGAGCTAACCTTCACTGGGCACTGACTAAGGGTGAGGCTAGATAGCAAGTGATGCTATCATCCCTGTTTGTATAGATGGTCAACAAAGAGATTAAGCCAACCTGTCATGCTTACACTGCTATGAATTGAATTGTGTCCCCTTTCACATAGGTATTGGAATCCTAATCCCTTTACTTGTGGATGTGATCCTTTTTGGACATTTCTGATATGCATTTTATAAACCTTAAGGCACTAAAAAAATGCGACTATGAAAAACCCAATGCTGTTGTTTGGGGCTGCTGAGCCCACTTTCAATCACAGTCCCATGTAACTGAGTTGAACTTGCCCAGAGGGTTTTCCTGACTTCTTCAAAAGTGAGGTTGCATTAACATGAGTGCAATCTGTCTACTCATCAATAGCATTCTGCCTTTTACAAATCCCCAGCTGGTTCCACTTTGTCTAACAAGATTCCTCTTGTTGGTTGTTATTAATATAACAAATATTATATAACACTAGTATAGAGTTAGTTCCTCTAACACAGTGGTTTTCAACCTGAGGGTCATGACCCCTTTGGGGGTTGCACAACCTTTCCACAGGGGTCACCCAATTCATAACAGTAGCAAAATTGCAGTTATTAAGCAGCAACAAAAATAATTTTATGGTTGAGGGTCACCACAACATGAGGAACTGTATGAAAGGGTCACAGCATTAGGAAAGTTGAGAACCACTGCTCTAACACGTTGTTGTTGATGTTGTTAAGTACGGTCCGCATGCATAGTGGCCCTTGTACACAGAAACGGCAGACTGCCTCATGTTGCACCATCCTCACAATCAACGTTATATTTGAGCCCGTTGCTGTAGCTACTGTATCAATCCATTTCATTGATCATCTTCTTTTCTAGAGATCTCTACATTACCAAGCCTTCTTTAGGGCCGGGTGTTCCTATTAGCATGTCCAAAGTACATGAAACAAAGTCTTGCCATCCTAGCTTCCTAGGCTCATTCTAGCTGTACTTCTCTCAAGACAAATTTGTAAGTTCTTTTGGCAGTCCATGGTATTTTCCATATTCTTCTCCAGCACCACAATTCAAATAATGTCGATTCTTCTGTCTTCCTTAGTCACTTTCCAGCTTTCTCTTGCATATGAGACAACTGAAAAGACCATGGCTGGGGTCAGGTGCATCTTCCTCCTCAAAGGACATCCTTGCTCCTCAATCATTAGCAGTCCAATGCTTATCTGATAGTGCCACCAGGACTTCTTAGATAGTGTTGCTTTGGGAAAAGTTACTTATCCTTAATTGCCTCCATTATAAAACATAGATGATAACATCAAAGGAACTCTGGTGGCAGAGTGGGTTGTGTCTTGCGTTCCCAACTGCCAGGTCAGCAGTTTGAGCACAGCAGCCACTCCATGGGAGAAAGAGGAGGCTTTCTGCTCTCATCAAGATTTCCAGCCTCAGAAACCCACAAGGGCAGTTCTACTCTCTTTTATAGGATTTTATGAGTTGGATTTTCCCAAAGCGGGTCATCATTGGATTTCTTGACTGCTGCTTCAATGAGTATTGGCTGTGGATCCAAGTAAAATGAAATCTTTGACAACCTCACTCTTTTCTCTGTTTATCTAATTGGTCAAATTGTGATGATTTTGGTTTTCTTTACATTGAGCTGCAGTCCTTGTGCAAGTGGTTTAAGTCTTCCTTTATTTCATCAAACAAGGTTGATCATTGAAGTGTTAATAAGTCTTCCTCCAAACTTGATGTTGCATTCTTCTTTATAGAAGCCAGTTTCTTGGATTATTGGCTCACTATACATATTGATGAAAAGTATGACACACACTTTTCCTAACTTTAAACCACACAGAATTCCCTTGATCAGTTCAAGTAACTGCTTCCTGATTCATGTACAGGTGCCACATGAACACAACAAAGTGTTCTGGAATTCCTATTTTTCTCAATGCTGTCCATAGTTTGATGTAATCCACACAGTTGAATACCTTGGCATAGTAAAATGCAAGTAAGCATCTTTCTGGGGTTCTCTTTGAGCCAAGATCCACCTAGTATCAGAAATTATTTCCTTTATGCTACATTTCCTTTTGAATCTGACTTGAATTTCTAGCAGTTCCTTGCTGATGTACTGCCATATCCATTATCAATAACCTTCACAAAACGTTACTTACATGTGATACTAGGGATATTGTCCTATACTTTTGCATTCTGTTGGGTCACTTTTCTTTGGAATGGGTGCCAATATGGATTTCTTCCAGTCAGTTAACCAAGTAGCTGTCTTCCAAATTTCTTGATCTAGATGAGTGAGTGCTTCTAGTGATTCATTAGCTTGTTGGAATACTTCAGTTGATATTTCATCAATTCCTAGAGCTTTATTTTTGGCTAATGCCTTCAGTGTAGCTTGAACTTCTTCCTTGCATACGGTAGATGCTTGGTCAGATGCTTCCTCTTGAAATGGGTGAAAGTCAACCAATTCACATTTGCACAATGACTCTATATGCTTTCCATCTTTTTAAAAGAAAATTTCACACATTCCATCTTATTTTGCTATATCCTGCATAATACAATAATTTGCCCATGGAATCTTTCAGTTTTTCAACTCAAGACTTAAGATGTTTCTTCACTTCTTTCATCTTGATAGACACTGTTTCGTTTTTGACTTTCTAACTCTAGGTCTTTGCACATTTCATTATAATTCTCTAGTTTGTCTTCTCTAGCTACCACCAGGAATTTTCTATGATTCAATTCCTCTTGAATTTTCTTTCCCAGCATAGTAACCCATATCCCTTTCAGATTCAAATGGACATTTGAATCCATTTCAGTCCATTTCAGCTCACTAATGCCCAGGATATTGATCTTATGTGTTCCATTTTATCTTTGACAACTTATGCTTTTCTTAGCTTCATAATCAATACATTCCACTCCGATCTTTAATGGATGTTTGTTTCATCTAAGTCCTGTTCCATCAACAAATGAAGGCCCCAAAGCTTTGCTTCATTGAATCATTAGGTCAACCCTACTTTGAGGGGGGTTATATTTTGAATGACCGCTAAACTTAAGTGGCCATTTTCCAGTACTATACTAGACAATGTTCCATTGCTATTCTTAACATTTTCAGGGAACAATCCCTCAAAAGTGGCTAGCCTATTCCTTCCTAGCATGATTTTAGTCTGTAAGCTTCACTAAACCCTGCCACTATGAGAGACTGCTGACATTTGAAATACTGATAGCTTAGCTTCCAGCATCACAGCAACATGCAAACCACCACTGTATAACAAATTGACACATGGGCCCACTTAAAAAGCACCTGTAATTCCCCTTCATTCCTGTCCATAAAAATATAAACATCTATACATTTGCATTTGCATTCACAGCATTGAACTTACGGGGCAAGTCTGCATAGTCCAGCAAAAACTCTAGCCGTTCAATTGCATCTCTAAGTTGCCTTCTAAGTTTGAACACGGTGACATCACTGGATTTTTTTAAGAATTCAAGGAGGGAGACTAGCTCCTCAGTATTGGCAGGAATCTCACTGACTTTATCTGCGATCTGGCTGTACTGATTGCAAATGCTACAGAGAAAGAAACAGGCATCATCATTACTATCATCATCATCATTTAAAATAATTTTCTCGTAAGAATCGAGCATGCTGAACATACATGACTCCTATGTGGAGCCCAGAACAATGGCTCCCAATTTTTCTTCATCTGTAAACTTTTAATATTTAATCTTTATATTGCCCAAATCAAGTCTATTGGTATCACTCCTACTCAAAGAGACTCTATATGACAGAATATGAGGGGGTATCCCCGCGAAAAACCAATGCTCATTTTTTTTGGACGTGAGGGGGATAGTGAATTTGGAGCTCATCCCACCAGGTCAGACTGTTAATCAAGCTTTCTATTTAGAGGTTATAAAAATATAGCATTAATAGTGTGTAATGATAAAGGCCTTATTTGTTTTGCCACCACGAGAATGCACCTTCTAACACAGCCATCTCGGTGTGCCAGGTTTTGGCAATAAACAGCCTCCCTCTCTTGCCCCATGCACCTCAATGGGAGTGGATTTTAACTGACTCTTAAGCCCATACTCATGGGTACAATTCACATTTAATCTAAAAGAATAACAATTACCCCTCACATATTATCTTGAAGTAGAGCAGTAAATTAATTTGCAATCACCACTAATAATAGTACACCAGTAACAATTTCTCCTTCCATACTACAAGTAATTATTTGTGGGCTGTTCAATTACTAATACTACTAGGTCTAGCTACTTCCTTTCAGAGGACTTTGGAAAATGATGTTTTTACAAGGACAGTTGGAATCTGCTCTAATTTCCATAAATTTAATTACTGACAATCTTCACCATTTTAATTATAATTAGGAACAAATTATCTCCAACACATCTATATCCTACTATGAGAGTGACCTTTAAATTTTTGCTACTGTTATTTATTTTTTAAACTAAAATATTTAATTGATTATTCTATGCTGGTGGTCATAGGCCATGGGTGAATACCACTCTAGATCTTTCCACTTATTTAAAAAGGCCTAATGCAAGGAATCCTGTTGGCAGAATGGGTTAGGTGTTGGTCTGCTAACCACAAGGTAAGCTATCGAAATCCACCAGCTACTCTGAAGAAGAAAGATGAAGCTGTCTGCTCCATAAACATGCGGACACTCTCAGAAACTCTAGGTTGATATCAATTTAATGGTTGCAGATTTTGTTTGTTTGTTTTTAAAGAATAGAATTAATTTTATTACTAGTTTTATATCAGAAATATTTTTAAGAAGCGTTTGACACTTATATCAGACAACACACTTTCAGAAATTGAAGCAAAATACTTTTAACTAAATGTGAGTGACATAAAAATGATTTTTAGGCAAAATATTCAAAAGAACTGTATTTTCTGGTCATTTGTTTTTAAGAAAATTACAAAGGAACCTGTGGGAGCCCTGGTTGACACACTGTGACTCAATCGACAGCTGAGATCAGCAGTTCGAATCCATCAGCAGCTCCGTGGGAAAGAGAAAGGGCTTTCTACTTTTGTAAAGAGTCATAGTCTAGAAAATCCCAGGGGCAAGTCTACCTTGTCCTATAGAATCACTATGAGCTGGCACCAATTCAATGGCAGAGAGTTTGGAGTTTTGGGTTACAAAGGAACCTTGGGTGTACTATAAGCTAGGTCTTGTGCTATTAGACTCAAGGTCAATTCAACCCTACCAGCTGCTCTAAAAGGCGAAAGATGAATGAGGCAGCCTGCTCCTTAATGATCTACAATCTCAGAAACCTTGAAAAGGGTCTCTATGAGTTATTATTGATGTGATGACCATGGTCTGTTTTTTATTATGATATTTTTCTGTTTTAAGGAAAATATTTTCCTGTCCTAGTCCTAAATTCTTATTCCATCCGTGAAGAAACTAAAGATCAGAGAAGTGAGGCAACTTGCCTGGATCCAAATAGCTGCCGGGTAACAGAAGGACTTGGATTCAAAATCAAGTCTTCTGGGTCCAAAGTCAGGAATCTCAACACTTCATCACTCAGCAAGACAAATGAATGTGGGGGCTCAGAACATGGATGCTGGGGCCAAAATCAGCTATGTGAAATCTTGGATATGACACTGGCTAATCTTTCTGAATCTTAGCTTCTCCATCAACACAATGGAGAGAAAAGGTCAATTTCTTGTGGTTATTAGGAAGTTATAATTACATTTGCAATAGTCAATGTTTGCATTATGCCTTAACTATGACATGTGCAGAATCTATAGCCATTATATCTTGGCATCGCAGGGTGGTATACACCGTTTGTCCACTAACCAAAATGTTAGCAGTTCAGGTCTATGCAGAAACGCATCAGAATAAAGGCTTAGTGGTCAACTCCCAAAAAACCCACCATTGACAAGTCTATGGATTGCAGATCTGCTCTGACACATATGCAGTACCCAAGACTTGACATGGACTCAATGGTAACTATTTTTATTAGCATGCTTAATTTGCTGATGACTTTCTGATATGCATTTTATACAACTTGAAATACAAGAGAGGGAGAAATAGAGAATGAACATTCATGTGTAATATAAGGGGGGGGGTCAGAATTCCAAAGTTGATTGTGATATGTTAATGATAAATCAATTTTAAAAAACTTAAAGTACCATAAAATGTTACAATAATATATATGAGGTTTTGTGCCACCATGGCCAATTGATTGAGGTTTTACCTAAGTCAGAATGATGTCACTCAAGCTAAGGTTTTTGTAAGACTGCTGGAAGAAGAGAAACTCTAGACCTCCTATCCCGCAACCCACAGGCACCTAGGATACCTGGGTTGCTGAAGAAAGTTTTGCAGCAAATAGAACCAATATAGGTGGAGATCTGAGTGAGAGATTTCACCCTTACTGCAGCGTGGACTCTGAAGCCAACATGTCAAAGAAGCCAATTGAACTGGTGATATGTGTGCCTCATATCTCCCCTCTTTCTGTAGTTGTTCCAGCCAGTCTGAACTGAGTTTCTATCACAGCCAAAGTCAGGCCTTTGGATAAGTAAAAATGAAGGCACAATATGGGGCTGAAGGTAAAAACAGCATAATCTCCAGACTCAGTGAGACTAATAGCATCGATGTTTCTCCAGTAACAATACCTGGTATTGGTGTCCCAGTTTACATCCACTTGGTACTGAATCAGTCGGTCCTTTAGATTTTGGGCTCGCTCACAGAGATCATAATTTAGGGCCATGGTGTCAAGGCAGAACATAGCCAAAGGCACGGTGATGTGCATGGATGCAATTTCATTTCTCAGCTTTTTAATTCCATTGATCCTCTGTAGAAAGGAACATGACTGTTTACTCACTTTGTCTTTGAGGTTCTACCCACTCACCCTCACCCCTGTGGAACCCAAGTCTAATATCAGTACAGTTGCCACAGAAGCACTGGCTACTTCGAGTGTCTGTAACACAGCTCAACAAAGCGTGATACGTGGAATGGCATCTCCTACCTTCACAAAATCTTCAATTTCATGTTTTTCACTCAGGAATGCAGTGATGTCTTGCTCTGCCATGTTGTCCAATAGATTATCATACTTCTTGTATACATTTAAGTATCTTTCATATTGAAGAGCATGAGAGAAAAGATACCAATATAGGTCACTCAATCAGATTAATCAGAATTCAAATAGAACACAAAAATCTTTTAAATTTAACCCAATAGGTGTGACTGCTAATGGAAATGGGATTTTTTTAAAAGAGAGTAGTGATAAAAATATTTTGGAATTTATATGGTGATGCAGCCTGGTGAATAGAATAAAAGCCATTGAACTATGCACATAAAAATGGCTGATTTCATGGTATATGAAGTATGCTATTGTTGTTAATTGCCATTCATTACAGACTCAGGAGGTGTTACACTTGTGCTACATGCACATTCCAGACCAAATGCTTTTCTTGACTGTAATCTTTACAGAAGCGTGTCTTCAGCCTAGCTTTCATGGCAGGAGTGACTGGGTGGTTCAAAGTGTTGAGCACGTGTCTATGAGCCAACAGGTTTGGTAGTTGAACTCTCCTAGAGGCATCTCAAAGAACAGGGTTGGTGATCAACTTCTGAAAGTCCATAGCCTTGAAAACCCTATGGGACATTTCTATGCAAACCACAGGGCCACCATATGTCAGAACCACATGGGGGGCGGCTAGCAACAAGAGTCTTCTGTAGTATCGCTGGATGACTTCAAGCCATCGACCTCTGGATTAGTAGTCAAATGCAAATTGTCTACACCACCTGAACCCCCTGAGAAAAAACTTGCTGCCATAGAGTTAATTCCAACTCATAGAGTCCCCAGGAAACCGAGTACAAATGTCTCAGAGGATTTCCAAGACTATATACCTTGACAGCGGGTTCAAACCACTACAGCTGTCAACTAGCAGCTGCGTGCTTTCAGTGATAAGTCATGAAACTCCTTTTACATCACCTAGAGACCTTGTGAGAAGTTCTGGTGGTGTGGTCGGTTAAGAATTGGCCTGATAACTATAGAGCTAGCCATTTAAATCCACCTGCGGAAGAATAGGGAAGGTTGTCTGCTCCTGTAAAGATCTACATCCTCAGAAGCCACATCAAGCAGGTTGACTCTGTCCTGTAGAGTCACTGACAGTCAAAATGGACCCAGTGACAGTGGGTGGTGGGCAGCACCGTATATCCCAAACACATCCGCCAATGATGGATGATTGCCCACTCTAAATACACTAAAAACAATGGAATTGCACACTTTAAACAGGTGGATTTATGGTAGATTAATTTTATTTCAATAAAACCTTTATAAAAATAGAAACAGTGTCTTGAAAGGAAAAAAAAAGGGCCCCCTAAAAGCGATGAATGAAAAATATAAATGTGGCAGATGCCCTTAACTGGGAATTCAGAACTTTGGATTCCAATTCCAATTTTGCCACTTAGTTGCATGAGCTTGGACTAAAGATATCATTTTTCAAAGATTGACATCTTTATTTGTGTGTGTGAAATGCTAAATAAAACATTGTTCCTACTGCTGTTAGGTGCCGTCCAGTCTGTTCCAGCTCCCTGTGACCTGCTGCACTATAGAATGAAACACGGCACTGTGTTAACTTCACAAGGGTGATCGGTGCAGTCACTGTGTCGATCGATCTTCATGAGGACCTTTCTTTTTTTTTTTTTTTTTTGCTGCCCCTTTACTTCGCTAAAGGAGTCCTGGTGGCACAGTGGTTATGCATTGAGCTGCTAAGGCCAACAGTTTGAAACCATCAGGCATCCTTGGAAGACAGACAAGTCTCTCCACTCCTGCAAACAGTTAAAGTCTTGGAAACTCCCCAGGGCAGTTCTACCCTGTCATAGAGGGTCACTAACAGTCTCGACTCAATGGCAGTGAGTTTGGTTTGGTTTTTGGTCTACTTTACCAAGTATCATGTCCTTCTCCAGGGCTGGTTTTCCTGATAATATGGTCAATATATGTGAGAAATCTCATCATCCTTGCCTCTAAGAAACACTCTGGTTGTACTTGTTCTAAGACAGAGCAGTTTGTTCTTTTGGCAGTCCCTGGTACTTTTAATATTCTTTGTCAAAACCACAGTTCAAATCCATCGATGCTTCTTCCAAGCTTCTTATTCAATGTCCACCTTTCACATACAATTGAGGAAATCTAAGATATAATGATTTGGGTCAGACACCCCTTGGTTCTCAAAGTAACAGCTTTACTTTGGAACACTTTAAAGAGGTCTTATGCAGCGGATTTACCTAATGCAATACATCTTCTGACCTCTTGACTTTCTTCCATGGACACTGATTGTGGATCCCAGCAAGATGAAATTCTTGACAACTTCAATCTTTTCTCCTTCTATCCTGAGATTACCTATCGATCCAGTTGTGACAATTATGGTTTGGTGACACAGTGTTACATGCTGAGCTGCATTTCCCAACTGCTGCCATCAGTGAGAAACCACCAGCTGCTCCGTGGGAGAAATATGAGTAACCTACACGGGAAGTTCTATCCTACTTTAAGGGTCCCTTTGAGCGGGAGCTGACTTGACGGGGGTGAGATACATTGAGCTGTAATCCATACGAGAGGCGCCAATCTTGATCTTCTTTGGCCAGTGCCACGATCCTCTTCACTTTCAGCAGTGTGGGTTGTATCCTCTGTATTTTGCAAGTTGATAATAAGGTTTCCCCCAATCCTGATGCCATATTCTTTTTTATATAATCCAGTTTCTCTGGTGATTTTTTAAAAAAATACAGAGTGGATAAATATTGTGAAAGGATAAAAAGTTGATGCACACCTCTCTGATTTTAAACCATGTGATAGTACCTTATTCTATTTCTACAATTATCTCTTGATCAATGTACAAGTTCCACATGAACACAATAAAAATTCCCAATCTTCTCAAGACTATTCTTAGTTTATTATGATCCATACAGCTGGATGTCTTGGCACAGTCAATGAAAAACAGCAAAGATTTTTTGGTATTCTCTGCTTTCAGCCAAGATCCTACTGATATCAGCAATAACATCAGCTAATACCAGTCCATTTTAGCTCACCAACACCTAGAACATCAATCTTTATCTATTTTTCCCATTAAATTTTTGATGACATAATTTTCCTAGCAATTGCATACATTCCAAGTTCCAATTATTAACAGATTTTTGCAGCTGTCTCTTCTCATTTGAAGTCATGACCCAGCAGCAAATGAAGGTCTTGCAAGTTTTATTCTGTCAATTCTGGTCAGAATCTAGTGTGGTCAATTCTACTTTGAGAAGTCACCTTTTTTTCCCCTCCCTATTCTTTCTCCTTATTTTGACTGTCTCCTTACTTGTGGAGCTCTTCTCCTGGCATTCTCTCTGACAATGTTCTGCTGAAATTCATATGGTTTTCAGTATCTGACAATGGTCCATGGCTATAAAGTTTACCATGGCTAATTCCTCTGAAGTGGTCAGCTTTGTTCTTTTTAATGCTTTGTTTAATGCTCTGCTGAAACCTGTTCACTTTAGGTGAGCATGATGGTATGTCAAATACTAGTGATATAGCTTTCAACATCCCAGCAACACACAACACACTACAGTATGACAAACTGACAGACAAGTGGTGGACCACCATAGCGGCAACATTAAAAAAAATCAAACTGCATATTACACTGGGCAAATCTGTACACAAGTCTTCTTTAAGGTGTTAAGGGGCAAAGACACCACTCTGAGAACTCATGTTTGCTGGACCCATGCCATGGCATATTTTATTTGACACGTGCATGTGAGAGCCGAACAAATAAGATAAAAGAAAATCGATACATCTCAATTATGGTGTTGGTGAAGAATATTAAAAGTAGCATGGTCTTCCAGAAGAACATACAAATCTGACTTGGAAGAAGTACCAAGAGAATGTTCCCTAGAAGGGTGATGGCAAGTTTTGGGCTTATATATTTCGGGCATATTATCAGGATAGACTAATCCCTAAAGAAGGTCATTATGACTGATAGAGAGGAAGGGAATCCAAAAAGAGGAAGGAAGATTATGAAAGAGATTGATTGACACAGTGACTACAAGATAATAGACTCAAAGATAATCATTGTAAGGATGTATTGCATTTTATTCTATTGTATAGAGCAGTAGTTCTCAACCTTCCTCATGCCGGGACCCTTTAATACAGTTCCTCATGTTCTGGTGACACCCTCCCCACCATAAAATTATTTTCATTGCTACTTTATAACTGTAATTTTGCTACATCTATGAATCAGGAGACTGCTGTGACCCAATGGGGTCGTGACCCTCAGGTTGAGGATTGCTGGAATAGAGGGTCACAACGAGTCAGTCCTAAGGGACTTATCAGCACCTATTAAACAGAACTCTTAACCAAGGTCAGATGGCTAATTAGTAGTTAATAAAGTTATAACAGAACCAACTTACTTGTGAGGGCCAACTTGATTTTTCTGAAATACCTCAAAAGTTTGATTCACAAAATCAGAGACCAAGTTTTCTTCAGGTTTTATAGTTCCAAGAATCAGGTTATATCCTTTCAGTTCAGGGAACAGGAGAGATTCCACCTGTAGAGTAGAACCATTTTTCGGATGTCACAGAGGGAAGGAGATAGCATAAAACCCAACATATCTTGTCATGGACTTGTTTCCAGAGGCAACTGCTACATTTTCAGTCTATTTTCACTTGGATAGTGCTAGAATCACTATGCTGGTTGTGCTATTTCTTTGTTCTCTCCTCTTTCCTTGCCTGGCCTGGATTAATTTTAATCCCAATCAATGCTCCTCTCAGGTTTCCCTTCCATATTGGTTAGGTTTCCCTGTTAACAGCTTGGCATTTATCATCATTATAATTAAATACTTGTATAACAAGGTTTTCTTGGCTTGCATTCCTAGTTAGAAGAAAATTCCATTAGGGCCTTGGTTGTATTTTACTCCTTCATTATTGAGTCCCTGGAGCCTAGCAAAAGCTTGGCTATGGTGCTCAATAAATATTCACTAAAATGATTATAGTAGTTCCCCTTCCTCCCCCATTATTCACTTTCCTTCTGTAAAGAAGCCCTCCTAGAAACATAGGTTCTAATTCCAACTTGGCACTAACTGACTAAGTTACCTTGGTAAATGGCTTCTGCTCTGATCTCAGTTTTTGTAAAAGGGAGAGATGTATAAGGTTCTCTTAGTGTAGGGGGGGGGAACTCCTGATTTTATGATTATGATGCACTTTGGGTATCTTTAATGAACAGTGGAATTCTCCCCAACCATTATTTTTGTAACAATTTATTTTATGTTTTTGCTGAAAATATACATGGAATATATAGAGTCAGTAATTTTCACATGTATAATTCAGTGACATTGATTACATTCTTGAAACTATGCAACCATTCTCATCTTCCCTTTCCAGTATTATTCTAACACTCATACCCTCACCCCCAACTTTCTATCCAAGTTTCTAAATTGCTGTGGCCAATTCATTCCCATCAAGATGAAATGCTTCAATCTCTTTCTGGCACGTGTGTGCTCATTTACACCACGCACACAGGCTACAGTCAAGTCCCAGCTGGAAATCTATTCCCTTCCACGGCCTATCTACTAAGAACATTTAATTTGTCTTAGTTAATTTGTCTTCAATCTTTGTAGTACTTTACTCAGTTGAAAGAGTTATGTAACTCTGATAGAAATGATATAGAAAGGGGGCACAGGAGCCAGTTCAAGTGATCTTTGGCCAATTCAAAGGCTTCTAACCCAGGTGAGGAACAACTTCTTTGCTGTGGCTATGCTAAAGACAGGAGTTGAGAGTAAAAGGATGGAGGGGTTGGATGGGTTAATGGTATAGAGGAAATAGTTTGATGCTATTATTGGAGTGACCCCATTATGACAGAGAACTGTCCCATCTGATTTCCTGGGCTCTCCTCCTCGTGGGAAAAGATCATCAGGGCTTCCTCCCATGGACCCTCTGGTTGTGTCTGCACTTCAAATCTTTGGGTTGGCAGTTGAATACTCCCAGTTGCTCCAACCTGGCAACATGGTAAAGGGCAGTACACCTGGTGCACCCAAACCAGACAATACATCAAATGTGGGTAGCAGAGTAGGGGAAAATTTACAATCTATAGAGGAAGAAATACCTCCTGTTTCCCATTAAATATTACCAGTACTCCGACTTAACAGTCTATAAAATTAACCAAATTGCCTTGTCTAGGGGAGCAACTGGTTGTTGTTTTTTTACCCCAGAACTCTTGGCTTCATTATTACCCTCCATATTCACACATTGTCATTTTGAGTGAGCTAATTCTCCCATCAGAATGAGACAGAACTTATACACACACATATATATACACACATATATGATTATAAAAAGTAATACATCAGCAATTTCTAAAGTCTATTAAATTCCAATTTAAATTCTAACAGCATTGTTAACTTTATAACACCCTTCCCTTATCTCAAGGAGTCCTAGTGGCACAGGGGATTCAATGATCAGTGACTAACCAAAAGGTTGTTTAAATTCAACCCAAGAAAGACTTCCTGACCACCTCCTGTAAAGATTACACCAAGTAAACCCCATGGGGAGATTCTTCTCTGTCCTAAGGGGTCACTATGAGGGGGACTCAATGGACACTAAAGGTTTTTGTCTTGTTCCTGGATCCTTTTTCTCAATCAGCTTAATTTAATTTCTCTTAATCCATTCTTTTCATTTCAGCAGCATCATAAAATCCAAGTTTTCCTCAGTTTGTTGGCAAAATGATTATGTTCGTCTTTATTTTGGTTTCCTTTAGTCATTCTTTCCCATCAATATTTTATTTTTCTGTGATTCACATGCTATTTTCAAGTCTCTTATTGACTCTTAACATCTATTTCTTAATTCATATTTAACTATAAATAAGACAGGATGGTAGGAGATAGAAATATTATCTACCTATTGTTATAGCCCTAATTTTATTGAATTTTAAAGAAATCATTTTATTAGGGACTCGTACAACTCTTATTTTATTAAATTTTAAAGAAATTCTTTTAGTAGGGGCTCGTACAACTCTTATTTTATTGAATTTTAAAGAAATAATTTATTGGGGGCTCGTACAACTCTTATCACAATCCATCCATCCATCCATGCATCAAGCACATTTGTATATTTGTTGCCATCATCATTCTCAAAACATTTTCTTTCTACTTGAACCCTTGGTATCAGCTCCTCATTTTTTCCCCTCACTCCCAGTTCCCTCCTCCTCATGAATCCCTGATAATTGATAAATTATTATTATTTTGTCATAGCTTACACTGCTCAGTATCTCCCTTCACTCACTTTCTATTGTCCATCTCCCAGGGAGGAAATTATATGTAGATCCTTATCATCAGTTCCCCCTTTTTACCCCACCCTCCCCCCTAGTATTCCTAGTATTCTCTCCTAGAATCCCCACTCTCACCACTGGTCATGAAAGAACCATCTGTCCTGGCTTCCCTGTGTTTCCGGTTCCTATCTGTACCAGTGTACATCATCTGGTCTAGCTGGATTTGTAAGGTAGAGTGGGGATCATGATGGTGGTGGGGGGCAGGCATTGAAGAACTAGAGGAAAGTTATATGTTTCGTTGTTGCTACACTACACCCTTACTAACTCTTCTCTTCCCTGTGGCCCTTCTGTAAGGGGATGTCTAGTTGCCCTCATATGGGCTTTGGGTCCCCATATGTACCCCTCCCCCATTCACAATGATATGACTTTTTTGTTCCTTGATGCTTGATATCGGATCCCTTTGACACCTCGTGATGACACAGACTGGTGTATTTCTTCCATATGGGTCTTTTTGCTTCTGAGCTAGATGTGACAGCCCTCTTCTAAGATGCTCAAATTGAAAGACTATTCTTTCAAGACCAATTTAAAGATAAAACATTCTGAGACATTTGAACCAGGAGCCAATGCTGTGGACAGTATTGAGAGAGATTTTTGGCCTAAGGGTAGACTAGGCAGACAGGCTACAGCAAACACATAAAAGGCCAAATCAAATAGATAGAGATTAAAAAGTGAACTAAATATGGGCAATAAGTGAAGCTAAAGAAAAATAGCATGAGAAGAGGTAGATGAAACGAGTGCTTATTAGCAGGGCTGACACATTTCGAACTTTCACAAGCAGCAGGTAACTGAGACAAAAGCCTACGAGCACAGATACCCATGCTGGTGGCGGGTGACTGGAAAGGTTTGACTCTCTTAAAGTGTCCTATGTCACTCTGATGACAACAAGCATGGCCAGCCCTCAGCTTCAACATACGGGGTTTGGAAATAACCCTCTCCACTGCATGGGCCATACTCCAGTTGAGGTGTAGAAGACACAGCCTCATGGATGTAATAATGGGGCATATCACCTCCAAGTGATATTGAGTAATGGGGCATATCACATGAACTTTGACTTATCAGATCCGCAGAATGGGCAATTCTAGGCAGAAGGCCTACCTCAGAGACTCCTGGATGAAGAACTCTTCCCATAACCAGCTTCCCTGCTTCCTGCTGCCTTCTGACCTAAAAGAATTCCTCCAGGAACAAGCACCCTAACAATATCCACTTGCTGAGTTGGCACGAGCTACTTCTGGATCAGGTGCTCTGACCCCAGGCACCATCTAGGCTGGCAGGAGTTCATCTACTGTCACTTATGCCCACACTGCCCTTGCTTCCATTTCCCGTAAGCTTCTTAGCTGGCAGAGGGTGCCAGTTCATTTCATGTGATTTACCAAACACAAATTTCTCCTCCCTGGGTCCTGTGCCTACCTTCAGTTTTCTCCTATCTTCTTCTTTTTTTCCTTCTCTTTTCTTTCCCATCCATTGTTTTTCCCTTGAGCCTCTCCTTTCCTTTTTCTTTCATTTCATTTCTTACCTCCCCACTTCCATTCTTCCATTTTTTCCTGGTAGTTCTTTTCCTTATTGTTCTCATCTCTCTCTTTTCCTTAATTTTAAAATTTATTTTTCACTTCTTTATTTTCCCTTTTCTCTTTAATGTGTTTTTCTTTTACTCTTACTTCCTTGTGTTTCCCATTTATTCATTTTCCCTTATCATTTAAAAAAAAACACATGTTGTTTTTGTGTGCACTTTCTGTTACTTGCTCCCCAACCTTGCCTAACCCAGTCGGACACAGAATCTGCACCCACAGAGCCAAGTTACAACCTGTACCACCTGCAGCCCCATACACTGGGCCAGAATTTCTCCTGTGATACCTGATCGAGGGTTAAGGCTTGACCCCATAACAGCCACATCTGCCCTCAATGGAGCTGCATGAACAGTAGACAGAGAAATGGACACACATCCCCATTCTCAATCCTTTCCACCAGAAGATGTGTTGACTAACTAAGAACAAGCTAACATATAATCACACATTGAATACCAGTGCAGTACCATGGTGTTTCAGAGAAACGATTTCAGTTTCCATGAAGGAGCACAGCACAGTGGCTCAAACAAGTGACTAAATAACATACTGAACCACGGCCCCTCCCTCCGAAAAAAGTCTTTCCAAGGAAGAACTGGCCCAAACATCCTGATAAAAGAATTCAAAATATGATAGTTGGGGACTTGCAATGTTTTGAGAAGAAGATTAAGAATGTTGCACACAAAATCAAGGAAAGTACACACCAAAACTACCAAGAATTCAGGAAAACCCTACAAGAACTAACTGAAAGAGATAAAGGGAGAAGTAAGAGATCACAAACACACCACATTGCTGTTACGGTTCAGTGCTGCAGAATCCATTCCGAGTCCTCACAGCCCCGTGGGCACCAGAACCACAGCCTGAGCCCCACCGTCCTCCACAATCATTGCTACCTTGAGCCCATTGCTCTGGCTACTCTGACAAAGGCTCTTGTGGAGGAGGAGCTTGGTCCTTTTTGCTGCCCCTCTATTTCTAACGAGCATGATATCCTTCTCCAGCACCTGGTCTTTCCTGACAACATGATGAAAGCATGTGAGTCAAAGTCTCATCATCTTTGCCTCTAAGGAGCATTTTGGCGGCACTCCTTCTGAGACAAATCTGTTGTTCTTGTGTCAGCCCATGATAATGATCTTCACCAGCACAATTCAAAGGCATCAATTCTTGTTGTTTTATTTATTCAATGTGCAATTTTCACATGTACATAAAGCAATTAATCATGAAGGATTGTGTCGAGCACAGTTTAGTCCTTGCTTTGGACCACTTTGGAGAGGGAGCCTGTACAAGAGGTTTACTTAGTGCAAATTGACGACATCGGTGGGAAAAGATGATGAAGCAGCCCAATATCAGCTGCTAAAACCAGACCAGGCTCTGAGTGTGGAAGAGACCATCAATTGCTAACATGTAAATTCAGACATTTGTAATTTCAAGAAAATGAAAACAGGCCCATGAAAGTCAAAATACAACCTGGAGTAGATCTCACCTGAGTTTTGAGAACATTTCAAGAACGGATTTGCATCATTGAACAGTTATGACAGAGGACCTGATGAGCTGTGAGAAGACATCAAAGATGTCATTCACAAAGAAAGCAAAAGGACTTTAAAAGGTAGGAAGGACAGAAAAGATCAAAGCAGATGCCACAAGAGACTAAAACTTGCTCTTAACTGCAGAGTAGCTACAGTGAATGGGAGAAATGATGAAGTCAAAGAGCTGGACATGCAATTTCAAAAGGCAGCTCTAACAGGCGAGGTCAAGAATGATAATGATATGCGTGAAGATCTCGGGTTAGGAAACCAGAAGGGAAGAGTATACACAGCCTTTTTCAAACTCAAAGAACTGGAAAAATTTCTCAAGTTTCAATATTGAAAACATTTGTGGACAAGAGTGGAATTATCTGGAAAGCATCAGAAGAAGTTTGGAAAAAATGCAGAAATACCTACCCAAAAGAATTGTTCAACTTTCAACTATTGCAAAGGGTGACATGATTAAGAACTGGTGATAGTGAAGGAAGAATCCCAAGGTACCCTGAAGGCATTAGTGAAAAACAAGGCTTCAGGCATTGACAAAATACCAACTGAAATTCTTCAACAGCCTGATGAAGCCCTCCCCAGTCTGTGCTAGGAAATTCAGAAGGCAGCTGCCTGATGAAATGACCATAAGAGATACATATTAGTATCCGTTTCAAAGAAAAGTGATCTGAAAGAATATGGCATATCAAACCATATCTTAAGTATCACATGCAAGTTAAATTTTACTGTAGCTAATTCAAAAACAGTTACAGCAGGCATTGACAAGGAGGTGCCAGAAATTCCAGCTGGATTCAGAAGAGGAGTATCGTTTCTGATGTCAGTTGGATCCTGATTGAAAGCAGAGAATATCAGAAAGAGGTTTACTTGTGTTTTATTGACTATTTAACTGTAAGGATAAGAGGAAACTATGGATATGGGAATTCCAGAAAACATGACTGTGTTCATGAGGGACATCAATACAGATGGAGGACAATAGCTTCAAGAGAACAAGAGAACCCTGCATAGTCTAAAATAAGGTCAGGTATGCATCAAGGCAACACCTTTCACTATACTTACTTTCTGAATATGCTGAGCCAATAAGCAGTGAAGCTGGGTGATATGAAGAGAAATGTTGCATCAGTACTAGAGGAGGTTCATTAAAAACTGGAGCAACCGAGAAAACTGAAAGCCAAGAGAAGTAGAAATACTTGCTCATAAAGCTCAATGACTGCAACCTTGAGTATGGAGAACAACAAATGTAAAGAAACAAAAATTTTAAAAAAAGAAACAAAAATCCTCCCAACACACCAACAAAACATACAACTTTCCTCTAGCTCTTTAATGGTTCTTTTCCCCCACCATCATGACCCCAATTTTATCTTACAAATCCTGCTAGATCAGAGCACGTACACTGCTACAGATAAGAGCTTTCAACACACGCAATCCAGGACAGATAAACTGTCCCCAACCCCCAGGAACAGTATAAGAGTAGTAAAACCAAACGGATAGAGGGAAGGTTGGGGGATAAAGAGGAAAACAATAAAAATGATTAACATATACCCCAGGTATGAACAACTAAAAAGTGGGTGAAGGGAGACAGTAGTCACTGTAAGTCATGAAAAAAATTTTTTTAATAAATTATCAAGGGTTCATGAAGGAAGGGTGTGGAAGGGAAGAAAAAAATGAGCTTATACTAAAGGCTCAAGTAGAAAGAAAATGTTTTGAGAATCATGATGACAAAATATGTACAAATGTGCTTGACACAATGGATGGATGTATGGATTGTGAGAAAGTTTATAAGAGGCCCCAATATAATGATTTTTAAAAATTCTCATAACTAAACCATTAGAAAACTTTATGATAAACAAAGAAAGGTTTAAAGTTCTTCATGATTTCATTTTACTTAGATCCACAGTCAATGTTCATTGAAAATAATAGTTGTATTACATTGGACAAATACGTTACACAAGATCTCTTTAAAGATCTTGTGGCTTAAAGAGCAAGGAATTTACTCAATAGACTCAAGTATGCCTGACCCAAGCCATGGTGTTTTCAATTGCCTCATATGCATGCAGAAGTTGGGCATTTACTAAGGAAGACTACAGAGGAATAGATGCATTCGAACTATGGTGGTGGTGAAGAACATTGAATATACCTGTACTGCCAGGAGGAAGTCAGCCAGAATGGTCCTTAGCAATGGAAAGAGTGAGACTTTCTCTCACATACTTAAGACACAGAGATTAGTCCCTGGAAAAGAAGGTCATGGTTTGTAGAGGGTCCATAAGAAGAGGAAGAGCTTTGGTTACTGCAACAATGCACTCACATCTGACAACAATTGTGATGATATTACAGACCAGGGGGATATTTCCTTAAGGTATACATAGAGTTACTATGAGTCAAGCAGACTCAGCAGAACCTAACAACAGAGGTAGATATCTGCTCACCTGTGTGAAGCAGATAACAACACATGAGAGATAGGAAGCTTGTAAAAAAAAATACAGAGGAGGACACTGGGAAATTTGCAGTGTTGAAAGGTAACAGGGGCCAAAATATTACATACACAATCCTGCAATAATGGTGATCTATGACTAGATGCTTGGATAGATATGCAAGCTGAAGAGGTGTGGGAAGGAGAGTAGGAGTATATACACTCATGTATCTATATGTATATATATATGTGTGTGTGTTTATTTGATAAAGAATATTTGTACATGTGTATATATCTTTGCTGTAAATTTATTCATGAATGAGGTGCTGTGTACAGGGGGCAAAATTATAAAACCTGTTGAGGGATAAGTCTCTGGGCCTGGAAGATCAGGTCCACAGTTTTGGGGGATATTAAGGTCGACTGGCATAAAAGTAGTTCTCAAAGAAAATATTTTCCGTCCCATTTTGGTGAGTAGCCAGTAGGGTCTTAAAAAATCTTCAGTATACAAGTTAAGTGTGAATATTGGTCTCTTTCTGTCTAGAGGAAAGTAAAGTAAAAAAAAAAATGAAGACAAAGGACCACATATATATCAGTCTCTTCTATTGAGAACAGAAGAATGAGGTGGTGCCTAGTGCCACTATCAACTGCACAGAAAGGATTACATTAGAAGGTCTTGGATAGAGTAGGTAAAAATGTAGAACTCAAAAATAATATAAAGACTAAGTTTAATAGTCATCTAGAGACTGGTAGAACTCCCAAGAGTAATGGCTTAAGTTATATGTTAGATCTGAAAATGACCTCACTCCCATGGCTCAGTTTCCAGCTATAATACAGGTCCATAAAGGGAACATTAACACTAAAGAGGTGTACACATCTTTGAATAATCAACCATCTGAGATGAAAATGCAGTGTTTACCAAAGTACAGTGTTCAGAAAAGTTAGGAAAAAAGGAAGAATGGAAACAGAAAACACAGGTTGCAAGTGGGATAAGTGATGTTACACTGTAAGGATTACAATCAATTATTTGAAGCAAACTGTGTATGAATTGTTGAATAAAAAACTGATCTGCTCTGTAAGTCTTTTCTAATCACAATAATTTTTAAAAATCAGCTTTAAAAAAAGAAAGAAAATGACTAGATGCAGAACTCTGAGCTTGTGTTAGCTGTAAATTCACTGACATTCATTTTGGCTCAGTTTTCAAACCTGTTACAAACTATGGCCTGTGACTAGTTTTTCTTAGCATTATTGTTTGGTGCCATCAAGTCAGGTTGGACACATAGTGACACTCTGTATAATATTTTTAGTTGCTGTCAATTCCTTATGACTCATAGTATACACTAGCTGAAGCACACGGTGTGATCCTGCATTATTCTCACAATTATTAGTGTGAGGCCATTGTTGCAGCCACTGTGTCAATAAATGTTCTTGATGGTCTCCCTTTTTTTCACTGAATCTATGCTTTGCTAAGCATGATGCCTGAGATAGTTAAAATTTTGTGTCAGTTTAGTTGAGCCAGGATTATGAGTGATGTGACAACTAAAATGTAGTAATCCCTCATGAAGAGATCTAATAATATGTAGTTATGTCTATGATAAGATTTGCTATGATGAGTCAATCAACTGAGAGAAGATTCCCTTGGGGGCGTAACCTACTTCCACTATACATAGTTGCTTTGTAAAGGCTTACTTGCTCTTTGTTGTTGTTTTATAACTTGAGCCAGCAGCTTATCATATTGCCTGCTGATCCTGGGAGTCATCACAGGCTTGCCATCTGACTTGCTGACCTTGGATTCATTTGCCTCTCTGTAGTCAGACACCTGCCATTTGACCTGCCAGCCCTGGGTGCCTAAGACCCCAAAGCCACATGGGTTAGGAGAGGCCTTCAGGCCTTACACTTGCTTTGCTTCTTTAGAGAACCCAGCTTAAGACATTCTTAAGGAACTGGTCCTTCCTAATGACATGCCCCAACTACATGAGACACAAGTGTCACCTTCCTCTTCTGAAGGGCAATTCAGCTGTATCTCTGTCAAAAAAATTGCTTGTTCTTCTTGCCATTTATGGTACATTCTAAATTCTTCACTAGCATCATAATTCAATGCATCAATTCTTCTTAGGTCTTCCTAACTCTTATTCAGCTTTCCAAGCACAGGAAGCAACTGCACGTGCAACATTTCAATCCACATCAACCCTGGACGCTCCTAGCCCAGCTGCTTTCCAATGCTACTACAGAACAGCAAAGAAGAACTCAAATGGTATGTACTTTATCTGTCTGCAAGACCCACACTTATCCCTCTAAATTACAGGGTCTTCGCTCTCATTTCTTTCACAGGGATATTGGTTTCAGGACAGCTGCCTGCTGCTTTTCCTCCTTTCACACACCCAGTTTTCTTGTTCATAAGCTTGAGTGGGTTCGAAAATGTAAGTGCCAGTTCTCTAGTAAATTCAACTGCAACCTCTGACTTTATATGCTCTCCACTAACTCAAACTCTAATCTGCAGCTTTCATAAACTTTTAGGGATGACCACAGAGAGGAGAATGCTCAATAATATTGAGTAGGCATGTTGTTTGTGTGTATGAGGGAGAGGGAGAGAGAGAGGAAGAGAGAGAGAGAAGCATGAGAAAGTGAGAGCATGCAAACACATGACTAGAGGCCCCTCCTTTCTATGGGACTAGATTCTGGCCCTCTTGTCACCCTAATCACACACAGGAAAATAGAAGACAGATCTCAACAGAGTCACCCCACAGGGGCAGGCTTGCCTGTAGTAAAATTCTGTTAATCAGTGTCTAGAACCTACTTATTAACTCCACCCTGAAAAGGAACTGGAAAGGGCTTGGGACAGGAAGGAAAGGTTCCCCACAGTGGTTTAAAAAACAAAACATCTGGAACGATAAGAACTCATGATTAATCTAATTTGAATATGACTCGAGACACATGTGTCTTTCTGAGATTGGCATATGGAGACAACTGTCCTCTCTCACAAGGTAACTCCTTTTACTGCTTATTTTTTTTAAATTTGGTTGTTATTGAGACTATTCACATCAAAGATAAATAAAAGAATATTCACATTAAAATACACTAATTTCTACATGTACAATTCAGACACTGATTGCCTTCTTTGATTTGTGCAGACATTCTAGCCTCACTTTTCTGAGTTGTTCTTCCATCATTAACATTATATACTGCCTTTTAAGGTTCCTGTTTAATCTTTCAAGTTGTTTTCATCAATTTGGTCCCCGGTGCTAGAGAATGGTCTTTTAAAAAATCATTTTATTGGGGGCTCAGGCAACTCATCACAATCCACACATACATCTATTGTGTCAAGCACATTTGTACAACTGTTGCCATCATCATTCTCAAAACTTTGCTTTCTACTTGAGCCTTTGGTATCAGCTACCTATTTCCACCACTGTCCTCAACCCTTGATAATTTATAAATTATTATAATTATGTCATTACACTGTCTGAAGTCTCCCTTCACTCACTTTTCTGTTGTCCATACCTCAGGAAGGTTACATGTAGATCCTTATAATCAGTTACCCCTGTCTAACCCACCTTCCTTCTACCCTCCTTGTACGGTCACTCTCACCAGTGGTCCTGAGGGGTTCATCTGTCCCGGATTCCTTGTGTTTCCAGTGCCTATCTGTACCAATGTACATCCTCTGGTCTAGTTGGATTTGTAGGGTAGAATTGGGATCAAGATAGTGGGGGGAAGGAAGCATTAAAGAACTAGAGGAAAGTTGTATGTTTTATCGTTGCTACACTGCACCCTGATTGGCTCGTCTCCTCCCCGTGATCCTTCTGTAAGGAGATTTCCAGATACCTACAGATGGGCTTTGGGTCCCCACTCTGCACTGCCCCCATTCACAGTGATATTATTTTTTGTTCTTTCATGTTGGTTTGGTTGCTTCTCAGTCAGATGGTCACTTGTTTCCCTTAAAGCTTTTAAAACCCCAGATGCTAAATCTTTTGATTAACAGGCACCATCAGTCTTCTTCACATTTGCCTATGTGCCTGCTTCGCTTTCAGCAATCATGTCAGGCAGGTGAGCATCATGGAATGACAGATTAATAGAACAAAGTGCTCTTGGTTTGAGGGAGTACTTGAGTAGATGCCCAATGCCATCTGCTACCTTAATACTAAATCTACAAATAGATGCACATGTCCCCATCCTCATATATAAATATATTTACATATGTACATGTCTGTATTTAGACCACTATAAATGCCCTTTGCCTCCTTCTTCTGTCCTGTTTCCTTTTACTTTGTTCTTGTCCCATTATCATGTACAGGCTTCATTTGGGTTTAAGTGATTCCTCTCTGCTACATTGCCCTTGATCAAGCCCTCCAGGTCTCTCATACCTTCCCACTTGTTATTCCCTTGTCCCTGGGTTTGTGAACACCCACTTCCTTTCTCCTGTCTCCCCTCTCCCATTGTTTTATACTCCAGATTTTTTATCCAGTCTATTTTATGTAGATAGACCTGCAGAGATAATAATACACACAAAACCTCCCACATTGTATATATTCTTAAGACCTTTCTAGTCTAAGTTATGATATAGCTAGTGGGGTCAGACTTAAGGTTCTCTGACATTAATTAGGGCTTCTCTTTCCTGTGAATTTTCCTATGTATTTCCAGGTTTAAAAGGGTTTACTATGGAGATTTCAAAGTAAAATGTTGTGTTCTTGCTCCTGTAATTTCAAATCATCATTCAACAAGTGTCATATTAAACAGCAATGTTTCTTAGTAAGGAAAAAATAATTTGCACTAAAACAAAAAAAAAAAAACAAAGCAACAAAAGAAAACAATAACAAAACGACACTAAACAAAAGAAAAACCTGTACATAGTTCAAGGCCTGTTTGTTGACCTTTTGGAGTGTTTTCCGGTAGAATCTGATGAGGTGCCATGCCCTGGACCCAAAGTCTATTTTTTGTATTCCCTCTGGATTTCCTTGCTCTGCTCCTCTGGTTGTCCTGTTGCACCCCTTAATATTTTGCCCCAGTGTGGTAAGGTCAGAGCAGGTGCGATTCCTGCACTATGTCTCCAGTGTTGTCCCCTGTAGGGTCATGGGTCAGGGAGATTTGTTGTATCTCATAATGGGGCGGCCATATGGTTTTCTCTGTGCATTGACTGGTCTGAGCAGGAATATCGCCCTCAAGGTATGATGGGCGAGGATGGGCTTCACTCTCCTTTCTCCCCCTTCATTTGTTCCTGTGTGCTCTGATCAGTTATGTCCCTCTCCCTGAACTGTAGCTTCAGTGCTGTCCTCTGTACTCTGAAGTAAATTCTTCTGAGGGGAGGGCTGTGGTCCATATAGTTGGGATTGGGGTCAGCCCCTCAGACTAGAATATATAGAGAATAGTAGTTCTTTTTTTTTTTTTAAAGAACAGTTCTTTTTCCCCCTGCATCAGTGTCCTAGTGGGAGTAGGAAGCCCAGCCTTGTTCCTGGAGAGCTGCTGCTGGGTTTGAACTGTCAACCTTGTGGGCCGCAGCCCCGTAAACAAACACTGCACCACCAGGGCTCAGCAAGAGAATAGTTCTTATGGCTAAACTTCTGTTTGGTTGTGAGAAAATTTCATAGGATATTTTTCATTAAAAATTTAAACATTATTTCAGGGATATGATTTCAGTTTCACTAAATTTCCCCCACCCCCTATTTCTGAAATAAATATCACTAAGGATTCAAAATCCAATTCAGTTTTACTTTTCCTCTTTTTTTTCAGCCACACAAAGCAATATTTAAGTCTGAGGAATAAGAATTCTGGAGTATTTTTGGTTTTGATTTATCATGGAGCAATTCTTAATTTAGTTATTCCTCTTGCCCCATTAACACTCCATATTTTTGTCCCCCATTTCTCCTCTCTCTCTCTCTTCCCTCCCCCAACCCCAACCTTCTCATAGTCATCAAAGTCTGATATATTGGTGTAAAAATCACATTTCTTCTTTTTTTTTCTTTATAGCAATAGTGATAATAAATATTTATCTTTATAAGATTGACTGAATCCATTAAGCGTTAGATTCTCTAGTTTTGTCCAGGTCTTGCAAATGTTTAATAGAATTATCATTGCTTTGTTATTGATACAGCCTATCCTGTGTATGAATGTACAAGGGATGGTTTATCCATTCCTCCACAGTTGGAGTTTGGGTTTGTGTCACCAAATTACTCTAATGCTCTCTTTAGAAGGACAAGTCTGGGCTGCATGGACATTTATCTATGATTCAGATTCTTTTTCTGAGGCCATGGGTTATGGTTATATTCAGATACAATCCCAGAATGAAACTCTCCCACCTGAATATCCCGTGCAACTGCCTTGTACAAAATAGCAACTTCCAATATATTTTACTTAATAAGTGAACAAAAATACAACTGACTGGGTAAGTGAATACTGTACCTTGGGGATGTTCTCAGAGTTATAAATGATCTCCATGAAAGAGTCGTGTATCAAATCCCAGCATTCATCAAAAGATGGTTTAAAGACAATAACGGGGTCACGTACTTCAAGTTTGATCATGATTAGCTGAGGTATAAAGAACTCCATTTCTTTGTAGGGCTCCTTGAAATCATTCCCGTCCTTTAGGAGACAGACAGTAGAACCATCATCACATGATGTAGGGTTTCAACATTGAGGAAGGGAATGTAGCTACTTAACAGAGTACACACATACCAGAAAAGAAAATGAAGGCAACTAGTACTATTCATGCTCAAAATATAGACTGTGTGTAACCTAGTCCTTTCTAGTTCCCAGCTCCTCCTCACCCAAGACCTATAATACAAATTTACACATTAAAAATTTATATCAGCCTGTGCAGTGTTGCTTTTTTGTTTGGAAATCACTGTTTCCTAATCTCAAAATCTTTTCCATTATTCAAAATCTTCTTCTCTGGGCATTCTCCATCTTCTCCAGTATAATCCCTACTAGT
Source organism: Nesogale talazaci (assembly GCA_004026705.1). Taxonomy (NCBI): domain Eukaryota; kingdom Metazoa; phylum Chordata; class Mammalia; order Afrosoricida; family Tenrecidae; genus Nesogale; species Nesogale talazaci. The sequence continues at coordinate 17,007 of PVJH01009706.1, read as the reverse complement.
GAACATTTTATTGGGGTTCAGACAACTCTTATCACGATCCATACATACATCAATTGTATGCAGACTACATTTGCACATTTGTTGCCATCATCATTCTCAAAACATCCTCCTTCTACTTAGGCCCCCATATCAGCTCCCCACATTTCCTCTCTCTCCCTCCCCCATGAACCCTTAATAATTTACAAATTTGTCATTATTTTGTCATATCGTACACTGTCCAATGTGTCCCTTCACACACTTTCCTGTTGTCTGTACCCCGGGGAGGAGGTTATATGTAGAGCTCTGGAATTGGTTCCCCCTTTCTACTCCACCTTCCCTTCCGGTATCACCACTCCCACCACTGGTCCTGAAGGGATCGTCTGTACTGAATTCCTCATGTCTACAGCTCCAGTGGTACTAACCATTTTAAATCAGATAATAATATAGTCTACTAAGTCAGAAATGACAAACTGATGATGAAATTGAATTAATCACCAATAAAAGCATCTCAAAATTGATCCTGAAGCACAACAGTTTCAGTGATTGGATAATGTTGGTTAATATCATTCAAATTTACACATTAAAATTTATATCAACCTGTGCAGTGTGGTATTTATCAAACATACACTCAAGATACATTAATAATTATGATTGTAATGTGAAGGCTAGAGACAATGAAGATGGAAAGGTAGTTGGAAAAATATGGACATGGTGATAGAAGCAACATTGGAAATGGCATGATAGAATTTAATAAGACCAATGACATTCAACCATTTCAATAAACAATACTCCGAAGGTGTAAGTTTAATTTGAACTGAAGGCATATAAAAAAGCTTCCATGAATTGAAAGATTAGCATCAGAGATACTTCAATAAATTAATGCAACATTGGAAGCATTACTTCATTTATGCCCCAAAAGTTTGGAACGCAGCCACCTGGCCAAATGACTGGCAGACTTCTATATTTGTGCCCATTACAAAGAAAGTGAACCGATAGTAAGTGTAAACTATCAACAAAATCATTCATACTCCATGCAAGTGAAGTTTGAGTGAAGACCATTTAGAAATAGTTGCAGGAGCAACTTGTTGTTGTTGTTCAACACTTTAGCCTTCTTACTGCCATCAAAACTTTGTTTTACATACTTTGGACATGTTATCCAGGGAAACCAGTCCTTTGAGGAATATCATGCCTGGTAAAGTAGAAGGTCAGCAAAAAAGAAGAGATGTACTGACAAGAGAGATGTTTGGAGAAAATGGGTACACCAATGGGCTCACACAGAGAAATGACTGCAAAGATGGTGGAGAACCAAAAAGTGTCTTGTTCTGTCATACATGGGGTCTCTATGAATACTAATCAAGTCACTGCATTTAGCACAAAGAACGAACTGTTCAACAAATAATTGTTGATGGAATCAGTAAATGCATAGTTATATGTATGCCTGAAAAGAAATTACCAGTGAGTTAATAGTTCATTTCAGATACCAAAAGATTCCCCACAACAGAAATATTGCAGATGAATTTCAAATATCTATAAAAGTTACAAAACAAATTATCTTTTTTTGTGGGGAGGGGGGCATCACTGCTCTCCGGCGGTGGGAGTAGAAGGCCCAGCCCCACTGCTGGAATTGAACCTCCGTCCCAGTGGGCCACAGTCCCGCGCACAACCACTATGCCACCGGGGCTCAGCCCAAAATTATCTTTTAAAAATGTATTTTATTGCCTTTAAGGTGAAGGTTGTTTCTGCTGTTGTTAGGTGCTGTTGAGTCAACTGACTCATACCAGCTGTACATAACCGCATGCAGACATTATTTTCCAGCCCTGCACTGTCCTCGCAGTCTCTCTTATGCTTCAGCCCATTATTGCAGCCCCGGCGTCAATCCATCTTGCTGAGAGACTTCCCCTTTGGGAGCTGAGTCCCTGCTTTACCAAGAATGACGTCCTCCCGGGACTGAGCCTTGTGATCACATGTCCAAAGTACATGTCCAAAGTACAAAAAACTAGCTCTCACTAATGTTGTGATGACGTGTATGTTGTAATACTATGAGCTATTTCACAGGTGTTTCAAATACCACCGGTGTCACCCATGTTGGACGGGTTTCAACAGAGCTGCCAGACTAAGGCAGACTAAGAAAGAAGGCCTAGAGATCCCTTTCTTAGAAACATGTGCCCAGTGCTTCTGCTTGCCCTCATAAAGAGATCACTTATGATGTAGGTGCTAGAGCAAAGTGTGGTGAAGAAATCAGATGGTGCCCAGCTTTCAGAAAGAATAGTATCTGGGGTCTTAGAGGATTGTCTTCAAATAAGCAGAGAGGCATGAACTACATCCACGTGAAAGAAGTACACCAGCCTATGTGATCCAAGGGTTATAAATAATAAATATAATAAAATCCAAATTCAAAGGAGGGAACAGCATCACACCCAATGCTTAGAAGCTGACAGTGGAAGGCCAAAATCCATTTGCATGGTCCCAACATGGATTAAACTTCCAGTGAATTCCCTCTGCAACATAGTCCAGGGATGTATATAGAGACTTGTTATCAGATAGAGAGCATTGTAAAGGCAATTACAGCAGATGTAGTTAGAGTAAAATGTAATATCATTTGATCTCCTTTTTAGCCCATCTTAAAGTTATTTCAATTTCTAATATTCTCTGGTTCCTTTTTGATTGAGGTTTGTCTAATCACCGTTGTTGGTTTGTTTGTTTGCTTGTAGTTTGTATGATTATCTGTATATGAAATTCAGGTAGATCTATGAAGATAGTAACTAGACTGATAATTGCCTAGGGGAATGGCAGGAGAAAATGAGGGGAAATGGGGAGTTAACAATTAGTACAAGAAAAATATTCAGAAATTTATTGTAGTGGTAATTTGATAAATCTCCTCAATATGATCAAACAAACTGAATGACATGTGAGGCATATGCTAATTTTTTTTCCTTTTTTTGTGGCATCACTGCTCTGGTGGGAGTGGGAAGCCCAGCCTTACTCCTGGAGAGCTGCTGCTGGATTTGAACCACCAACCCTATGGGCTGCAGTCCCACACACAACCACCAGGCCACCAGGGCTGAGCCAATAAATTTTTTTTAAAGGCTAGTGAAAAGTAGGAAACTTATTGAAGCTGTCACAAGGACTTCATTTTACTTGGCTCCACGATGAGCATCAAGAAAACCAGTGTTGTGTTGCCTTAAGCAAATTTGCTGCAAAAGATTTTTAACATGTCACTTTGAGGACTAAGGTGTTCCTGACCCAATCATTTCAAACACATGCAAAATCTGGACCAAAAAAGAATCAATGTATTCAAATTATGGTATTGGCAAAGAATATGCAAAGTACCATAGATTACCAGAAGCACAAACACATCTGTCTTTGGAAATGTACAATGAGAATGCTCCTTTGAAGGAAGGATAGTGAGACTTTGTCTTATATATATCAGATAGTAGGGACAAGTCCTGAAAGAAAGACATTATCCTTGGAAAAGTAGAGAGTAGGTGAAAAAGAGGAAGACTTTCAACAAAATGGACCGACACAGTGGCTACAACATGCTCAAACATAGTGAGGATTATAAGGATGGTGGAGTCGGAATAGACTATGGCACCTAAAAATAACAAGTATGATGGACAAACACTTCCTGAGGGTCTACTGTGTAACTTAGAACCCACTGCCAGTAGATTCCGAGTCATAGTGACCCTATGGGACAGAGCAGGTCTATCCCACAGGGATTCCAAGGTGGGAAATCTTTAAAGAAGCAGTGGGTTCTTTAAAGGGACAGAGGGTTCAGCCAACAGTTTGAGTACTTAACCACTAAGCAAGCAGAGTTCAAGGACCTATGAATTTGCCCTGTGTGGAATTTTCGAGTATGATCAGCTTTTCATATCTGTACTACTTCTTTCCTTTATTTTTTTAAAATCATTTTATCAGGGACTTATGCAACTCTTCTCATAATGCATACATATATACATACATTGTGTCATGCACATTTGTGCATTTGTTGTCATCATCATTCTCAAAACATTTTCTTTCTACTTTAGTCCTTGGAATCAGCTTATTTTTCCCCCTTCTTCCCTGCCCACCCACCTCTGTTTTACTTTTTTAATTAAAAGATCACTTTATTAGGAGCTCTTACAACCTTTCTAACAATGCATACATCATTTTAATCAGGCAAATTTGTGCATATATTGCCTTCATTATTTCTTAAATATTTACTTTCTATTGAGCCATTAGTATAGGCTCATCTTTTTCCCCTCTCTCCCACCTCATGACCCCTTGATAAATTATAAATTATTATCATTTTCATATCTTACACTGACCACTGTTTTCCTTCTCCTATGGTTTCTGTTGTTTGTTCTCCTGGTGGGGTGGGGGAAGGGAAATTATGTGCTGATTATTGAGATAGGTTCCTTCTTCCTCCCTTTCTCTCCCCACCTTTCCCCTGCCCTTCTGATATCAATACTCCCATTCCTATTCCTAGATTCTGTGTTATCAGGGGGTAGACAGTCCTGATATACTCACAGCAAGGGTTCAACAGGCAGTTGTGTAGCAATAATTATTATTTATTATAATAATGATATAGAGATCATAAGAGAGAGAGAAAAGAACAACAGGAGTTACATTTCATGGTACATGCTCACCTCTGCCCTGCTAGATGGACCACGTGGAGAGAGGGGATTACAGGATGAGGGAGAGTGTCCAGCGCAAAGAAGCTGGAACCCCCTCTATCCTATGTCCAATCCCTATATACCCTCTGGAGCCAAGCTAGGCCCCTAAGTATAGGCAAGGACATACGTCACAGGAGAGGGCTGTCTAAAGGGCGATGTGGTGATAAGGCGAGTGGTCTCGGGAAGGCCCATATGACTGTGTGAAGAGGGGAGTGATAAGATCAGACCTCGGACATCTGGAGGTAGATAAACAGGTGTCAGATTAGGAGCCTTTGACCATGGTTCTTGAACCCCTCCCATAAGCTTCAACAGCAGGGGAGTTAGCTCTGTTGTGAGACAACACAAAGGTCTCAGATAATTGGGAATTACAGGGAGTATAGCTAATTTAACTTCCATAACGAATGCTGGTAAACAGTTTGCTTATTATTTGGAGTACAATAACTGTGGGAAAGTTCTGTCTTCATCGCACATTGTGTCATGAGCTTTTATGCGTACCTGTGCACATGCTCCAATATAGCCTGCAGTGAAAGGTAGAACTGGAGTCATGATAGTGTGGGGTGAAAAAGTCTCAAGGAACTATAGAAATATTGTGTTTCATCTGTGCTATTCTGGGCCCTAGTTGACTCATTCTTTCCTTGTGACCCTTCTGTGAGGGCATGTCCTATTGTCTACAGATGGGTTTTGGGTCTCTGCTCCAACTCCTCCCATTCTCAACAATATGGTGTTTTGTTTGTTTGTTTGTTTGTTTGTGGTCTTCTAATGCTGGTTACTCGAGCCATCAACACTTAATGATCACACAGGCTGGTGTGCTTCTTTCCTATGGGTTTGTTGCTTCTCTGATAAATGGCCCCATGTTTAATTTCAAGCCGTTAAGATCCCAGACGCTATATCTTTTGATAGCTGAACACCATCTGCTTTCTTCACCACATTTGTTATGCACCTATTTTGTCTTCGGTGATTGTGCCAGGAGGGTAAGCATCACAGAATGTCAGGTTGTTAGAACAGAGAATTCTTGCATTGAAGGAGGGCATGAGCAGAGGTCCAAAGTTCATCTACTTCCTCAGTATATTGCATATAAATATATGTACATAATAGGCCAATACCTCTATTTTTATGAATTAATGTATTTACATATGTACACACCTATTCTTATACCTCTATCCATAGCTCTACTTCCTGGATCTTTTGTCTGTTTCCTTTTACCTTCCTTGGGCTTCACCATCATGCTTGCACTTCTTTGCCTCTTAGTAATTCCTCTCAACTAGATTGCTGTTGCAATCACCCCCATGATCTCCACATCCTTCTCATTGCTAACTTTAGTTCCCTAGTTACTCTCCTGTCTCTGGCATTGCTTACTCATGGCTCCTTTTCCCCACCTCTTCAACCCACAAGTCCCTCCAGAACCATTGGTCACGTTGCTTTCTCATCGTTGAGAATTTGCACAGCAAAACACCCACCAATGAAACAGCTTTTACATGTATCATTAATTACATTCTTTGAGTTGTGGAACCATTCTCATTCTCATTTTCTGAGTTGTTCCTCCCTCTTTATCATAAACCCATTGTCCCCTAATGTTCTACTCTTTCTATTTGCATTGATTCTGCGTTTCTTCTGGTTAGGCAAGTATTATGAAAATTACCTCTACAAATTGGTCCTTTCAGGGGTGCTAACGCTGAAGTTGAAATTCTACCCACTACCTTCTATATTTCTGGATCAAGTCATCAACTGTATGTCTCTACCTGATTGTGAAGATGGTGCAGGACCAGGCACCGTTTCATTCTGCTGTATCTACATTTGCAATGTGAGCTGGAATCGATTTGACAATACCTAACAACTAACAGTCAACTTCCTTTGAGGAACTGAATTAACTAAAAGGAGCTTTGGGGGTGCAGTGGTTAAATCATTGTTGTTGATCCAAATGTCAGTGGTTCCAATCCACCTGCTGCTATGTAGAAGAAAGATGTGACAGTCTATGTCGGGGTGTACGTATGGATGTAGAGCATTGGAAACCCTATGGGCCAGCATTTAAAAAAAAACTACCATATTTACTAAAGTATAAGCCAACCTGAATATTAGCCAAGACTCCTCATTTTACCACAAAACTCATTAAAAATGTACCGAAAAACGTGACTTATACACGTGTATATATAGTAACATGATTTTAAGAAATTATTTTATTTGGGGCTCATACAACCCATCACAATCCATACATCCATTGTGTCCAGCACATTTGTACATTTGCTGCCATCATCATTTTCAAAACACTTGCTTTCTACTTGAGCCCTTGGTATCAGCTCCTCATTTTCCCCTCCTTCCTCATAAAACCTGGATAATTTATAAATTATTATTGTTTTGTCATGTCTTATACTGTACCATGGTTCTTCTTAAGGTAAAGTAAAAATGTGGTATAAAAATTTAAAGGTATATTTCTTTTCATAATTTTCTCTTTGTTGTGGTTGAAAATAAATACAGCAAAACCCACTCCTATTTCACAGTTTCTAGGCATGATGATTAGTAATGTTGATTACATTCATCGTATTGTGCCAACGTTCTTATTTCTGTTCTAGTTGCTTTGGTTACATTTATTAAATCTTCCTTCCCATCCTCTCTATGCTTTGGTCTTAGACTTTTTTTAATGCAGTACTTCACAGTAAAAATCTTTACTCTTTGGATTAAATTACTAATCAATTTAAAACTGACTTCAGGGGACAGTTTTATGTCAGAGTTTGAAGAACACCTTGAGATTATAGACTTGAGGATTATGCCAGCTGTACCAAGAGTACATTTGGGTTCTTTTAGAATTAAGTTATGTTTCATATTTTTGTCCCTTAGAAATCAGGACACATCTAATACGCTTTCATACTATATAAATTCAGGGTATGAAATGAGGACTTAATGTTTCCTGCTTATATACCACCTCACTGAGCCAGCTCAATAGAGGAAGCTTTGAATTTGGTTGCCATAATTGTTTGATTTTAGGACTTTAAAAACCCTAGAAAAGAGCTATCCTTACCAAAGCTCTCGAGTCAATGCCTGTAGTGAATATAAGTAACATTCCCATAAATGAAGTCAGTGATTTCTAATGAAGCTGCTTCACTGTCTTCCTTGTAGCAAAGAGGTTGAAAACATGACCCTCGTATGATAAGATCTGTGCATTTCATTTAATGCAATTTTCCTTTAAGTTTTCTTAACTTTTCTTGTTCTATCAGTTTCTACCAACGTGATAACCAGTAATCAATTGCTAACTAGACAATCCAACTTATGGTGACATCATTAGGATCAGCACAGAACTGTGTGCTATAGAATCTTCTGTGTTCCCTAGGATCTTTTGGGGAGGTGTATTGTTCAGCACTTTTTCCTAGGTGGATTCGAACAGCCAACCTTTAGGTTAGCAGGCACACATGTTAACCATTTGCACTACCTAGGAATTCTTAGCTTTTTATCACTAGGTTGCCAGGAGTCAGAATTCAATAGGTTTTGATTTGATATCATCTCAGGAAATCTTGCTGTATATTAAAAGATCATTTTTATAAACTAATAATAACTAGATGTGTGAGCAAATCAAGAATTTACCTTTTGGCTTGGTTCACAACTGAGGAAAGATATTATTTTGTTGAATTATGCCCCCATAATATATGTTGTAAACCCCATCCTCTATGCCTGTGGTTAACATTCCTTTTCAAAATTGGTTGTCTATGTTGTTATAGGTAGGAGTAAGGTCTGACATGTCTTAGAGGCAATGTCTCTTAAGATATAAAAGAAATTTAACAAGCCAATGAAGAGAGGAAGGGGTAATACAGATGTCAGGATATATGAAGATCCCGAAGAGAAGTACCTTTCCCTAAAGCCAGCACTCTGAATTTGGACGTACAGTCTCCTAAACTGTGAGGAGCCCATCCTTTTGTTTTTTCAAACGCTAAGTTTAACAAGTACTAGCTAATTATGGCCAATGGGATGGAATAACTGAGTCACTGTTTCCTCCAATATGGACCCATTACCAGTCCCTACTTACCTTGTGGATCATGAAAAAGGAAACAAGGTCCTCAAGAGACTTGATGACTAAATCTCTGAGCTGGAGGGACATAAAGGAGGCAACAGAGGCAAAATACTCTTCAATGATACAGGAGGACTCATAGTCATTCTTGGGAGCCAAGTGGACCCACTGGTCCTTCTGTGAGGTAAAAAGCTTAGCACAGGTTGGGATCCACCTGTCAAGATAAGTGAACACCAATGAGAAGCTCATCAGAGCTCTGAGACTCTGTGTCAGTCATCCCACCTTCTCTGAAAGAACAGATGTCTTCATCTACCTTTAAATAGCTTTGCAATCGATACACTTTCATATCCCTAGCCACCTCAGTTGCTACCACCCCCTTTTCCTGAAAAAAAAAAAAGTAATGAGATTTTCACTGAGAAATCAATCTTCCATTAAGAACAACCAAAATCACAAGGGATATTGGTGGCACTTCTAGCTGAGTTTACATTTTTCTTCATTATAATCAGAGTGAGGTGAAAGGGCACGAGGAACTTGAATGATTCCAACATTTCTATATGACAGGGGCCGGAGCTCTGATTTGGATTTTTAAGGTAAAAAAGAAAGAAAACATGAGAGGAGAACTCCAGGGTGGTGACAGCTGTTGAGAACACGAATTAAACAAGTTGGGAGTAAGAATTAAACAACCAGAAGAAGAAATAGACATGTCATTTTCTCTTCTTCCCACTGATTCCAATTTCACATCCTCAGGATGGGGGGGGGGGGGCACAGAACTACAGCTGACGGTCTTTTCCTCCCACCACATCTCTTCTGTGATGGCTATAAAAGAATATTCTAGCAATCAATGTTCCAGGAATAGTCATGGCCCTAAACCCAGTACCACTAAATCAACTCAGACTCTCAGAGACCCTATGTGGAATTTCCAAGATGATCATCTTTATGGGCACAGGTGGCCTTACATTTATATTGCAGAGTAACTCATGGGTTTGAACTCCAGTCCAGCAGTTACCACACACAGCACCACCGCTTTCGGCATGGTCATACAAAAACCAAGCATTGAGTCAAAGCTGACACACAATGACACTCCCTGTGGGTTGCCGAGACTACAACTGGCTATAAGATTAGAAAAGTCCAGCCTTTCTCCCAAGGAGCTGTGGTGGTTTTATCTGCCAACCACGTAGATTGCAGCCTAACAGGTATGCACTGCACCACCAGGACTCCTTGTCATGGTCGGAAAGGTAATGATTACTGTGTTTCTGTAGTCATTACTATATGACAACTGCTGCCTATCTATTTTCTTTAATCCATAAAAATTATTCAGAAGGCGTCATTATTACCATCGATAAAATAAAATTTCCCTGGTTCTAGAGATAATTAATTCTGCATGAGTTTATAAAGGAAAAACACTTAATGACTGAAACCCCAACCCTGGAACCCCACGCCTGTTTATGTGGGTGCTCTGAAAACAATCACTCAAATATATTACTCTACCACCCAGAAAAGTCTCAAACTATCAGAGTGAGAGAATAGAAATTTCAAAAAGGCAGAGGAAGACTAGGGCTGGAAAAGAAGATATTTGAAGTCTATCATTTGACACGGACAAAAAGGAAGGGAGCAGGAAGGACGGAGATAGGAAGCCAAAGCAGTGGGAAGTAGCCTCTTTTTAGTTTTCAGTCTTTATGACAGGATGGTGTAGCCCCATCTGAGGCCAAATACTGACCTGTTGAGAAGGATTTGATGGGCCTCTGTGCAGTGTTTCCGGATCATAGCTCTATATTGTTGAGGCTGTAAAGGCAATTGTCCTTCTAGTAATTCTGCTGTTCGAACAAACCTGAGGTCAGCAAATCTGCCAAGCAAGTCGGAGAAATTTCTTGAGCTAAAGATGTTTGGTAGCACCTTCTGCAGGTCAGATTCAAAAGGCGTAAGCTCTCATTTTTCCAGAGAGAAGCAACTAAAGGAGATTAAAGTGCTAACTACGATATTAGGGTATCTGAGGGAAAAGCAGGTAGTCTAAAAGAACTCTTGCACACGGCAGATAAATGAGCCAATTCAACAGATGCTTACTTATGCAAAGTAAAATAAGTCAGTCACAAAGGTCGTGCATTATATTGTCATAGTATTATCCCAACTTATAGGGTTCCTGAGGATTTGTAAATCTGTAAGGGAGCAGAGAGCCTCATCATTCTCCCTGAGAGGGGCTGATGGGTCTGAACCTTTGATTTTGCAGTTAGCAGTCTAACACTTACCTGATAGAACCACTATACTGGGGAGCTATGTTATATGAGACACTGAAGTACTTAAAATATATCAAGTTATTTATTCTTATGAGGTAAATAGGCACCCTGGTGACACAGTGTTTAAGTGCTTGGCTGTTAACAGAGAGATGGATGATTTGAAATCACCAGCAACTGTGCAGAAAGAGGATGGAGCAGTCTGTTTCTGTAAAGCTCATACAGCCTTAGAGACCCCAAGGGGCTAGTCTCCTCCATCTGACAGGATCGTTATGAGTCAGAATGGATGCAGTGGCAATGGCTTTTTTTATTTTGCTATTCTGTGAAATCTCAAAAGCTCATGCCCATCAAGTCAATTCTGACCCATCGAGACCCGGGAGGTCAGAAGAGAACTGCTCCAGGGGTTTCCAAAGCTGTATATCTCTACAGGAGCAGACAGCCTCATCTTTCTTCCAGGGAGCAGCTGGCAGGTTCAAACTGCTAACCTGGCCAAGAGCCACCTAAGGCATAGCTCACCACGCCACCCAGGCTCCTAATTCTATAAAACTATCGTCCCAAACTTAGACAGGTGGGAAAGCAAAGTACTGAGAGGAGACGTCCCACAGTCATGTTATCTATGAAGAGGCAAAGGTGGGATTTCAACCTGAGCAGGCGGATCCCAAGCCTGGGTTCTCAGGCAGTGTACTTAGAGACAGGCAGGGGTGCCATGGAAGCCCAAAGGGAACTCCCTTATGAAGGGTGGGGAGCGGTCACTTACAGTCGCTTGTATATGTGGGGTACCCATTTTGTGCATCTCATTTCACTTCCTGGGTGGAAATTGTATTTGAGGTGCCCAGTCTCAGAGGTTCTCTTCTAGGTGTGAGGAAGAAAGACGGGAAAAGAAAAGGGTGGAGAGGCAGGCCCTTCTTACTCTGCAAACCACAGGTCTTTCAGCTTGAGCATCATGGGGTTCACCGAGTGCAAATGCTCCTCATTCCACCTCTTGGCAGACTTGTAGGCACTGTGCCAGGGCACCGGGGCCCGTATCACTCTTTGAGGAAACAGGTGTGGGATGTTGTTGATGAAGAGTCTGTCCCTTTCTGTTGGGTCCAGGAGAATATAATCCACTATAAGCAAAATAGAAAACACTCTGTTAGTTAGGGACTTTGACCAAAGGCTAGGGTGGGTTTACTTGTGCTTTCTTACAAGTCTGTAGAGACATTTTTCACATTTTTTTCAGGGCATCCAAGATTCTGCTTCTAGATATGGCTGACATTTGAGTCATTGCCTCTTTCTGTTCATGGGTAATCAGGTCTCTTTCCCCACCCCACAGCACTTCCCTACAGAATCAAAGTCTCTTTGTCAACCCCTGACAAACACGAGCTTACCTGTGCTTCCTTACAACCCTGGCCTATTGGTAAAGTTTCTCCTGTTTAGAATGTAATGAGTTACTACCCCTGGACACTTGGAAAGGTTTCCTCATTGTACCAGGTCACTGAGTAACCCCCAATTCACCGCCATCTGGTCAATTCTGACTCAAAACAGCCTTCAAGAACAGAGAAGAAACACTCGGTAAGAGTTTCTCAGACTACATCCTTAGAGGAACAGATAGCTTCATCTTTCTTCTGAACCACCAACCTTGCTGTAAGTATAACCCACAGGAGACGTTTAAAAGGAGGGACAGTTGAAAGTTGGGCCAAGAAATGCTACAAATTCAAAGAATGGCATGAACATCGATGGGATACAAACCAAAACAAAAAATGGAAACAAACCCCAAACCCATAGCCATTAAGTCTGACTCATGGTGATCCTACAGGATAGGACAGAACTGCCTGTCTACAAGGCCTTTATTTCTTTCTGTCTTTTTTTTCTTTCTGGCAATCAAATCACTTTATTGAATAGTCACTTTGGGGAGTTGGGGGCAATGAGATCCAACGACAGCAGTCCGACCGAATCTCACAGTGGTCAGGAAGTCAAGGCTTTCTGTAGAGAAGCAGACTGCCACATCTTTCTTCTGGTGGCTGGTGGGTTCAGTTAAGCCACCAAGCATATAACCATTGTGCCATCAGGGTTCCTAGAAGTTTGAGCTGGTCCTTGACATCAGTGTCCTGGGCCCAGAGTTTGCAGCATTTCCATCTCCTGTGATCTGGGAGCACATTAGGCCTACATTAGGTCTCAGGTCTCTTCCTAGATTGATTCCCAGTCTGTAGCTTAATAAAAAGCCCAGGTGATCTATATGCACATGAAAGTGTGGACAGTATGGGTATGGACATTTATGACGGGACAGTGGAAGCAGTGTGGGACTGACTGCAGGTTAACTGACATCTTCGACTTTTTCACTGGAACCAGGATGGAGGACTGAAAGGAAAGAAAAGCCCTCTCTCTGTGCTGTGTGTGCGTGCCCCACCTTACCAATGCTTTTCATGAGGCTATTGTAATAGTCATTTTCCTTCTCGTCACAAAGCTTCTCGAGGAGCTGTTCCAAGGTGTTGGCTGGCAGCTTGTTAGGAATCAGTTTTAAAATTCGAGTCATCACCTCTTCTGCCTCAGGGGCAATCATGTCTTTCCGGATCCCGTGGATCAAGTAGTAGCAGTACCTCTTCCAATAAACAAACAAACAAACAAGGAAATTATCATGGTTGAATAACAATGGCCTGCTGCCCACACCCATCTGCCACCAAGGGGCCTTGTTCGTACATCTCCTATCCTCGCTCTTCACGTGCTGCCATCAAGCTTCCTGGGCCTACCACCTACCACTGATGGCAATGAGTTCAAGAGCAAGTTCCCTCCATCTCTGGTAAGCTTAAAACAAACCAACAAAAGAAAAAAAGTAACAGGGCATAGGGGAAAGCTACTATATACACATGTCCCTGGTGTGAGGTCCAGGAACTATGGCAGAGGCCAAAAACCCAATCCAGGGATACATACAGCAGTCAACTAAATTAAGAGGGGCAAAGAAAGAAGGGGAAAAAAAGACATGGGTAGGTGAGGAGCAGGGTACTAATCCATCCAAGGGGAGGGAGGGTATTGGTTATATCGCCACAGAAGAGGGAGCGAGGGACCAGGCTTCAACCCGGTGCACTAAGATGTGAATACAACATACCAGCATGTATCAGGGAACCAATAGAGAGGTTTGCATGACTGGCCCCAATCCTGACTATGTGGACACCCCCATCCTCCTCAGAAGAGTTCACTTCAGAGGACAGCACTGGGCTACAGCTTGGGGAGAGGAGAGAGTAGGATTAAAGCACATGGGAGAAACTCAAAGGGATGGAGAGAGAGGAGAGGACATCCTGGCCCACCAAGCCCTGAGGATGATGTTCCAGTTCAGAGTAGACAACACATGGGGTGGACCATAGGGCTGGCCCCCACCATGGGACACAATGTCCCTCAATGAACTAGGATGCTATGGGGACAGCACTGGAGACACAGTGTGGGGAATAGTGAATGGTAGCCCCAACACACTGGGGTGAGGCACTGATGGCATGCAGAAGAGCAGAAGGGAGGAACAGAGTAATGAACCCCCATGGGTATACCAAAAATAGCTTTGGGAGACAGAGTGTGGTACCCCATCAGACTTGACTGGAAAATACTCATAAAGACCAAGAAATGGACCTTGAACTATTTATAGGCTTTTCCATTTTTTGTCAGTGGCTTAATTTTTATTATTGCTGTTTTGTTCTTGCTTTCTGCTGCTGCTCTTATTTTGTTGATTTTGACTTCCTTTATTATTTTATTTGAATTTGCTGGATTTTGCCCTTATCAATGTATCTGCTTGTCTATCTGGATAAGATAGAGAGGATAAATAATTCAGAGATGAAAAGAACAGGACCCATGGCTCTGGGGGAGAAGAGGAGATGGAACAAAGGAAGTGGTGGGGTGGGGGTAATCAACCCCGGGTTGAGGGAACAACAAGTGAACTAAAATCACTGAAAGGAAGATCATAGGATGCTTGGGGGTGTGGTGGGGGGAGACTCATTCAAGGACAATGTAGCAGTAAGGGATTACTAAACCCAAATGAAGGCCAAACATGGTGGTGGGACAAGAGGGAGGTAAAAAGGGAATAGAGCAAAGAACCAGGAGGCAAAGGGGATTTATAGAGGCCTAAATACGGGCATGTAAATCTGTAAATACACACACAGAGGCAAGTAGAACTATGTACTCATACGTTTATGTTAAGAATTAAGGTTGTAGATGGACATTGGGCCTCAACTCAAGTACTCCCTTAACACAAGAACATTTTGTTCTAACAATCTGACATTCTGTGATGCTCACCTTTCTGACATGATCACATTTCTGACAAAATGTGTGCATAAGCAAATGTGATGAAGAAAGCTGATGGTGCCTGACTATCAAAAGATATAGAATCTGGGGTCTTATAGGCTTGAAGAAAAACAAGTGGTCACCTAGCTCAGAAGCAACAAAGTCCACATGGAAGAAGCACACGAGCCTGGGTGATAAGGTGTTGATGGGATCAAGTATCAGGCATCTAAGACTCAGTTGAAAACCATAAGCAAGGTGAATGGGGGCAGTGGGGGGCATGGAGTGAAGACCCAATGTCTATCTATAGACAATTGGCCATCCCCTCACAGAGGGGCCACAGGGAAGAGATGAGTCAGTCAGGGTGCGGTATAGTACCGATGAAAAACACAACTTTCCTCTAGCTCTTCGGTGCTTCCTTCACTTCACTATCATGATGTCAAGTCTCCCTTACAGATTGGACTGGACCACAGCATGCACACAGTTACATAAAAGAGCCTGCAACACAGGGAATCCAGAATAGATAATCCCCTTAGGGCTAACAAGGTGAGTACAGCTACCAGAAGGATTAGAAGCGGGGCGAGGGGGGAGGTGAAGAAAGGGGGAATTGATCACAAGGATTAACCTATAACCCCCTCCCAGGGGAACAAATAACAAAAAAGTTGGTGAGGGGGGATGAAAGACGATGTAAGATAAGGAAATAATAATCTATAACTTATCAAGGGTTTATAAGGCAGGACAAGAGGGGGAAGAAATGGGGAGCTGATATCAGGGGCTAAGTGGGAAGAGAATGCTTTGAAAATGATGACGGTGACATATGTACAAATGTGCTTAACACATTGGAGAAATGTGTGGATTGTAATAAGAGATGTCAGAGCTACCAATAAAAGTATTTAAAAAAAAAAGAAAGGGGTTTGAAACCAGACATGAGCTGTAGTGCTAAAGGAGACTGCTGCTAGTAATTTCCATTCGCCGTTCTTCAACTGCAACGGAAGTATAAGGAAGAAATGCCAAGCACGCTCGATGATTAAAACTATCTGGACTCTTCTTAAAATTCAAATTACTAGATGCCTTCTCATGAAATTTAGGAATTTAAAAACAAACTATCCAAGTGAATTGTTTCTTTAGATAAGTTTGAGGAATGCTGTATAGTTCTTAAGAGTATAAAGACCTGATGGTACTTGGGTTAAGTCCTAGTTTGGGCTTCTACTGTGGAACCTTAGGCCAGCAGTTTTCAACCAGTGAAACCCAATCTTTGGGGGTCAAATAACAATTTTTCATAACAGTAGCAAAATTACAGTTATGAAGTTGCAATGAAAATAATTTTATGGTGTAGGGTCACCATAACATGAGGAACTGTATTCAAGGGTGGCGTCATTAGGAAGGGTGAGAACCACTGCCTTAAGCAAATTGCTTAATCAATCTATGCTTCAAATTTACATCCATACAATGGAAGTAGTCGTTTAGCAGGTTAACCATGGAACTTTACCAATGACAAGTGTGGAGTCACTATGAGTTATTTGTTTTATTGTGGATTAGTGAAGGTTTACAGAACAAATAAGCTTTCCATTCAATGCTCAAACTTTTTCAAGTGTCCTCACGATGTGATGTCATGTATTCCACTTACTGTGTTTCCCATTTTCTTTTTTTTTGTTTTTTTATTGGGCATCACTGCCCTCTGCTGGTGGGAGTAGGAGGCCCAGCCTTTGCTCCGTGGAGCTGGAATTGCACCTCCATCCCAGTGGGCCGCAGTTCCGCGCACAACCGTGTTTCCCATTTTCATCCCTGCTTGTTTCCTAAGCCTTCCTGCCTTTTTAACATTGACCTTAGGCAAATTCTACCTTTTAAAATCTAAATTGTTCGGGCTGAGCCCCGGTGGCGTAGTGGTTGTGCGCGGGACTGCGGCCCACTGGGA
>PVJH01009705.1:0-77549 GCA_004026705.1 Nesogale talazaci | reverse complement strand
TTTCCTTTTCTTTTTTTTTTTTGCTTTCTTTTTCAATGTCCAATTCTCCGCCCCCCCTGCCCCCCACCCACCACCAATGATTTCATTGGGGGCTCTTACAGCTCTTAGAACATTCCATACATCATTTATTTCAAGCATAATTGTATGCATGTTATCATCATCATTTCAAACTGTTTTCTACTTGAGCCCTTGGTATAAGCTCCTCTTTCTCCCTCCCCCTTTTTAAAATTAATCATTTTATTGGAGGCTTATATATCTCCCGTCATGATCAATACATACATCAATTGTATGCAGGTCACATTTGCACACTTGTCATCATCACTCTCAAAACATCCTCCCTCCACTTAGACTGCCAGTACTAGTTCCCCCTGTTTCCCCTCCCTTCCTCTCCACCCGACCCCCCCATGAACCCTTAATAATTTACAAATAGTTATTACTTTTTCTTTTTTTTTTTTAGGCATCACTCCCTAAAAAGTGGGAGCAGGAGGCCCAGCCTTGGCTCCTGTGAGCTGGAATTGAACCTCCATCCCAGTGGGCCACAGTCCTGAGCACAACCACTATGCCACCAGGGCTCAGCCCTATTACTTTTTCATATCGTCCAATTTTTACCTGCATATGTGTCCGTGAAAAACACTATGGCTTGGTTGCAGTGCACTTTAATCATCAAAGAGCTTCCATTACACAATGTAAAATAAATGAATTTGTTCCTCTGGAACTTAGATCTCATATATTTTTTTTCCAGAGTTATTGTGAAAATTCACCGAGACTGAAAATAAGAGCTAGAATGTGTTGAGTATTCATGGCCTTGCAGGCCACAGGTCCAGCTCACACAGCAGATTGCCTGGCACTGTCCCTGTCTTTGCCATGCTTTCCCACAGGAGAGGAGATATACCTGTTTTAGTGACCTTACTTGGCACACGAGTAATGTGACACAATATATGAGCAGAAACTTTAAGTGAGACCTTGACTTGAGCTGTGTCTTCTTGAGTATCTTCCGTCTTCCATGAGTATACTTTACACAGGAATTCATGCTTTCTCTGGTTTCTTAAAAGAAGCAAAGCTGGAGTAACCATAGCCAACTCAAGGCTTGACACAATATGTTCAAGAAATAAATACTTATTGCTGTTAGCCCCCAAATTTAAGGGTTGTTTGCTTCTGCCGGGATCTGTGGTGATGGGGTGGGCTACAAACGGAGCTGCTAACCACAAGATTCTAGGTTTGAATCCACCAGATGCTTCATTGTGAAAAAAGATATGCCTATCTCCCATAGAGGTTTATTCTCAGAAACCCAAAGAGGCACTGTCTCATAGGGTCACTCCGAGTTTAAATGACCTCGATGGCAGTGAGAAGAAGAGGTGTTTTAGGCAGTGCTATCTAAAAGCCAATTGGTGTCAAAACAATTTAAATGCTCAGGATTTGTTTAAGGTTGGGTGGTGGGCAGACAGAAAACTGTTCCATACCACACTCTACTAATGATTGTTCAATAAAGGCACATTTTTATGCAATATTGTATTTAGATTATGTTTTTACTTCTGGAGAATATGTTGCTTCTATTTAATATATGGTGTGTTATTTTTCATATTATAATTTCTAATTAGTTGTTAATAGTGTATAAGAATTCTATTAAATTTTCATCTATTGGTACAAGGATATTAAGAAGTTCATGAACAATGGAATCAATATGTACATTAATATTTATATTTAATTGTGCAATATTAAAATAAAACAATAGGATTAAAATATATAATACAAATGCTTTATTTCTCAACATATTTTTGTAAGCTGTGGTACCAGCCATTTTGTCTATCCCCCAAACTGACTGCCCTGGAAGTTTAACCATGCCACTGTAGTCTTTTTTTTTTTTTTTCACATTATTGACCGAAGAAAGGCGGTGCTCTTTAACGATTCTGATTAGAACACAAAAATGAGTCACAAGGAGTGAAATCAGAACTCAGAGGTGGGTGCCTAATGATTTCCCAAAGAAGTCTATTTTGATGAGGAGAACGAGCATAATTATTGAAAGCAAGCTTAAGAGGGATTCTCTGGTGAAGATTTCCCAGAAACAGTCACTAATGGACTTAACCTGAAACTGCTGCTCTTGTGAGGCATCTGCAAAAGGCTTTGATCTGGGTCTATGGTGATTTAGCACAGACTTGTAAAGTCATTGTTTCCAATTGCCGCAAGGTCTGGCTCCCGAGATGAAAACTTCTCCTCCAGTCCACTTTCCAGATGCTGTGCAAGTTCTTTTCATCGGCAATATCTACCTTGGAACTAAACAGTGGAGGAGAGTCTGAAAAATGAGGTGGTGACATGAGAAGATGATGGTGCTCATTCCAACCCGAGAAATGACAATCCAGCACAATCACAAATATATTTCTGAACAAATTGAGATGACTGTGCAGATGGTTTTCTTTTCACTTATTCAATGTGATGTACCACCCTGACCTATTTTCCTGATGCAAACATTTCTGGAGTTCTTACGACGGATGCAGTTGTTGTTAAGCATCATTGGAAACCCTGCCAGGTCTCACACCATCCTCACAAATGCTGTAGCATTGAGCTCACTGTTGCAGACACTGTGAATCCATTTCATTGAGGTCACCCTTTTTCCCTCTCTCGCAGATTGTCTATTTTACCTACTATGATGTCCTTTACCAGGTCTCTCTGGATAAAAACTTAAATGTATGTGAGAAGACATCTCGCCATTCTCACCTCTGAGGACTATAACTTCTCCAAGACAGCATTGTTCTTTCTTTTGGCTATCCATGGTACGTCCCATATTCTTTGCTAGCATAATTCAAATGCACCCATTCTTCCCTGTCTTCTTAAGTTTTTTGTCCAGCTTTCCCCTGCATGTGAGATGGTCTGAAATACCATGGCTTGGGTCAGACTTCAATGTGAAACCTTTGCTCTTCAGCACTTTGAAGAGTCCTGTGTTGCAGATTTGCCCAAGATTCCTTGACTGCTGCTTCTTTGAGCATTGATTGAAAATTCAAATAAAATGAAATCCTTGATAACTTTCATGTTTTCTCCATTTATCATGATGCTGCTCATTGACTCAATTTTGAGAGCTTTTTCCTTTACATTCAGTCATAAGCCATGTCATTATTTACTATTTAGGTAACAATTCCCTGGTAAACTATTAAGGATATTTCCAACATAGAAATACCAGAAAAAAATTAGGAAGGGGAATGAATTCAGAATAAAGTTATATGATACAGAAAGTAAAAGTAATGCAAATATTTGGTCATAAGTATCATAAAAATTAGCAATGGCAAAAATGTTTGGCCACATGATATTTATAAGTAAAGATATCTATTTAAGATGCCAAATAAATTATATTTATAAATATTAATATTTGTCTAATGGTGTCACATAGTACTTATTATTTATAACAAAATGATTTATGGACATTATTAAAAACATGATATTAGGCTGAGCCCCGGTGGCGTAGTGGTTGTGCGCGGGACTGCGGCCCACTGGGATGGGGGTTCGATTCCAGCTCCACGGAGCAAAGGCTGGGCCTCCTATTCCCACCACCTGAGGGCAGTGATGCCACAAAAAAAACCGTGATATTATATTATACTATTATATGATATTATGTTATTTCTCATTAAAGACATGATAAATAGTAAGCACTATGGTATTGCATAATACAAACTGACTTACAGATATCAGTTCACTTATTTCTCATCAAAAATATTTTCCAGTATTTTATATTATTGTCCTGATTTTATAGATGACAAAAATTGAGCTAAAAGGTTATAAATCTTTCACCTGGGAAAGCTTTAGTCCCAGGTAGTGCTGATTTCTGTATTTCATGCTCTTCACCACAAAAATATGGTGAGAGGAAAACTAAAAGTAGCTATAGGGAAGTATAGACAAGACAATTTCCTTGTCTTATTCAAGGGAAAAGCACAGAGAAACTGTTGAAAATATTAACCGAACTCACATAGCAACCCCATGTAGAGTTTCTAAGACTTTGTAAATCTTTATGAGTGCATATAGCCTTAATGTCCTTTCTTGGAGTGGTTGGTGGGCTTGAACCCATGACATTGAGGTTAGCAGTCCAAAGCTTACTCTCCAGTGCCACCAGGGCTCCTGCTAGAAACACCAGGCACTATGATTTGCTCTGTAGAACAAGAAAGAAACTCCAGAGTCATTGCGAACGAATTGAATCAGATTCAAAGTGACCCTCTAGGACAAAGCAGAACTGCCTCTGTGGGTTCCAGACACGGTAAATCTTTACAGAAGGAGAAAGTCTCATCTCTCACCTAGGAAACAATCCATGGTTGCCAGCTGCTCACCTTTCAGTTAGCAGTCCAACTCATAACTCACTACATCACTAGAGTGTTTTTTTAATATAGATTTTATTGGGGGCTCATACATTTAATACATCATTTAATACATTTAATACTAGAGTTTTTTTAACAACAAATACTTATAATCATACTATAATTGAATTTGGCCACCTCTCAGCTGCTGAATTTATGAATCACATTTTTAGTCATCTTGTTTTTTCTAGTCATCAACAGGTCAGTTCCGATTCGTAGCCATTCTGGGTGCAACAGGACAAACACTACCCAGTCGTACTACATCATTTGTTCCTCCGTTGGGCCCAAGGTGGCAGCCGCCTTCTCTGTCTAATCGAGGGTGCTCCTCATTTTTGCTGCCCTCTATAGGACAGCTCTTTCCTGATGCTAAGTCCAAAGGAGAGGTAAGTCTTAGAGTTCTGACTTCCCATCATTTTATGTATTTTTATACTGTGATTTCAAGGTTTAAACTTCGGGAAACTGATGGGCTTACCATGAATTACGTGATTACTTCTTATCTAGTAGCTATGTAAGTGAGAATGCCGCGTGAGTCTAACTTGTCAGCTTGTCAATCCTAAGTCCACGAGGGGGAAGTCTCATAGAATAGAGAATGGTGATTTGGGCCTAAATCCACAAATCATATACAAAACTGGCCAAATCCTACTTATATTTGGGACTCGCCCAACTCTGCTGGGACTGTAAACTCTTTGGAATAAGAATTCTGTCTGTCTTGTTGATTGTTCTTCTTCCCCGCCATGTTCAGTGCAGTTCCTGGCCAGAGGGGCATGTACAAAAGCTAGGACCACATTTCCTGAGTACAAAGGGCCTGCGGAAAAAGGATGAAGCCAACCTGTTTATAACAGGGGTTGTGAGATCATTCTCCGAGGCGCCACCTGGTGGCCTCCACTGAAATCTTCGAATATAAAAGCCAAAAAGGAAAGAAAATTACAAAGCACCACAAGAGGAATTTCATTTAAGGTTTCCTAGTCATTTACAGTGATTCATCGGAAGGATGCAGAGCATCACAGTACTGTAAATAGAATAATGGGGTTTACACTAAGGTTTTTCTTTTTTAAACAGCTTTATTGGCATATAATTCAACAGTTCAATCGTGTTACCAAGAGTTGCACAGTCATCACCACAATCAGACTTAGAACTTTTTTTCTTGTAATCGTTGCAATGAGCTCAAGGTTTGTCTTTGGTGTAAAAAGAAAATTAAATCTAGGAAAACCACAAACTTCTAAAGAAAGGTACAATTGGACTTTCTGGAAAACACTTTTTCATGGGAGGAATCGTCTGTGTGTTCTCTATCTCTTTCTATAAAACCATTTTGGATCAACATAATTTTTGCAGACAATATTTCTCTTGATTTAAATAGAGTCAAATTGAACCTTCCTTACTTAACTTGCAACTTTCCAGAGATGGAAGTTTATTAAATAGGAGTAATTAGGGACAGAAAGCAGACAGTGATATCCTTTTGACCCCAGGGGGAAAAACTTATGGGTAATCTTATTCTGTCCTATAGGATCTCTAGGAGTCAGAATCCCAATTGACCATGAGTTTGGTTTAGTTTTGATTTAATTATCTCTGTGGTAGCTCTACAAATAGTTCTATTTTTTGCCTGTTTGTTTGTTTGTATTTAGGCTTTTGGGTTTTTTGTTTAGCACAATAACACTCTTTATTTCAATAATTTTATTAGTATGTTAGAAATGCAATTCGACCAAATCCAAGGCCCCCTGTGGTAGCCAACTAAAAAGGGGGGGAGGAGACAGAAATGTGTAGCAGGGAAACAGGCACTAGCCCACCCAAAAGGAGGGCATTGCTTAAATCTCCACAGGAAAAGAGAGACCAGACTTAAATCTGGCATTCCAGGATGTGAGTGCAGTGTGACAGCACGGAGTGGGGACCCAGTGGAGAGGTCTGAGGGCCTGGCCCCAATCCCAATCTCCACTCAAGCTGCCCCCCCCTTTGAGGAATTTACTTTAGAGAACAGCACGGAAGCTGCAGCTCAGGAAGAGGGATGTGTCTGACAGGAGCAAATGAGGGGGGAGGAAGAGAGTGGAGTGCATCCTGGCCCACCAACCCTGGAGGGCAATATCCCCACGCAGAATTGCCAATGCACAGAGAGGATAATATGGCCAGCTCCACATGCGATAGGACACCCCTTACTGACCCATGACCCTCCGGGGGGCAGCACTGGAGACACCATGTCGGAATTGCACCTGGTCTGACCCCACCACACCGAGGAAAACAACAGGGCAGTGCGGGGAGCAGAGCATGGAGGTCCCAAGGGAGTGCCAAGGACAGACTTTGGGATCAAGGCCTGGAGCACCCCATTAGACTCAACCAGAGGATACTCCTAGAGGTCAACAACAGACCTTGAATTATTTACAGATTTTTTAAAGATTATTTTATTTATTTATATATTTTTTGTGAACATAGGTTTTTTTGGTTGTCGTTGCTTCATCTTGTTATGTCTTCGGGGGGGGGGGGTTGTACATATTATTAGCTCTGCAGGTCTCCCTAGATAAGATAGGCTGGATGAACAGTATGGAGAAGGAAACAATGGAACCAATGGTTCTAGAGGGACGTGAGAGAGGAGGCGGTAGGGGAAAGGAGGTGGTGTTGACCAACCCTGGGACAAGGAAACAACAAGTGATCCAAAGGAAGGTGTGAGAGGCCTGGTAGGATAAGGTAACCAAGAGAAATTACTGAAACCCAAATGAAGGTTGACCATGAGAGTGAGACAAGGGGAAAGTAAAAGGAAATAGAAGAAAGAACTAGGAGACAAAGGGTATTTATAGAGATCTAAATATAGGCAGGTACATCTATATATTAAATGATTGGGAAATAGATCTATGTGTATATATTCATAGTTTGAGTATTAAGGTAGCATAGGGACATTGGACCTCCACTCAAGTACTTTCTCAATGCAAGAACACTTTGTCCTATTAAATTGGCATTCCATGATGCTCACCTTCCCGACACAATTGCTGAAGACAAATGTGTGCATAAACAAATGTGGTGAAGAAAGCTGATTGTGCCTGGCTAAAAAAAGATATAGCATCTGGGGCCTTAAAGATTTGAAGGTAAACAAGCAGCCATCGAGCTCAGAAGCAATAAAGCCCACATGGAAGAAGTACACCAACTTGTGCGATCACAAGGTGTCGAAGGGACTAGGTACCAAAGAACCAAAAAGTATACAATTGTAAATGAGGGGAGTACCCAAAGTCCATCTGTAGGTTGCGGGACATCCCCTTATAGAAGGGTCGTGGGGAGGAGATGAACCAGTCAGGGTGTAGTGTAGCAATGATGAAGCATAACTTTCAAATAATTCTGCAATGCTTCCTCTCGCCCATTACCAAGATTCCAATTCTGTCTTAAAATCCGGCTAGATCAGAGGATGTGCACTGGTACAGATAGGAAGTGGAAACACAGGGAATCCAGGAAAGATGATCCCTTTAGACCAGTGATACTGGGAGAGTGGAGGGAAGGTGCAGTAAAGGGGAAATTGATTATAAGGATATACATATGACCTTCTCCCTTTGGTATGGACAACAGCAAAGTGGATGAAAGGAGACATCAGACAGTGGAAGATATGACAAAGTAATAATAATTTATAAATTATCGAGGTTCAGGAGGGAGAGGAGTAGGGAAGAAAGGGGGGAGGAGAAGAAGCTGATACCACGGGAGTAAGTAGAAAACAAATGCTTTGAGAATGATGATGGCAACAAATGTATAAATGTGCTTGACATACAATGAATTGATGGATGTATTGTGATAAAGAGCTGTATGAGTCCCCAATAAAATGACTTCTTAAAAATTAAAAATAATTAATTCCATCATGTGACACAGCTATTTTATGAGTAAATAACTAGAAAGCAGCTTAGTCATTTACTCCAAAACCAAAAAGTCAAGTAGATTTCCATTAAATTGATTCTGACTCATCACAACCTTATAAAACAGAGTAGAAGTGCCCAGTTTCCAAGGCTGTAAACTTTACAGAAGCCAACTGTCACAAAACTGTTCCCTCAGAGCAGCCCCAGTGGGCTCCAATTGCCAACATTTCATCTAACTGCCAGCCCTGAACTCCTATGCCAGCAGTGCAAAGGGGGATATCCAATTCATTGTGAGGATCTGAAGGAGATAATTAAAAAATAAATATCTGATATTCACTGATAACTCCCACAGTTAATAATGTATTAACAAATGAAAAATGTGATTAACATCTCAATAGGCATCTAGTCAGAACCAGTTTTGTGTTCAATAGTTTCATTTTATTTCATGACATAGAAATACTAAGTAACAAAAAGACTGTAACTCAGAGCATTTGCCTAAGCAAATGTGGTGAAGAAAGTTGATGGTCCCAGCTTTCAGAAGATATAGCCCCTGGAGTCTTAAAAGCTTGAAGATAAACAAGCAGCCACTTAGCTGAGAAACAACAAAGTTACCTGGAAGAAGCACCCCAGCCTGTCCCGACATGATGGCTGTAGACAAAGTGGGTGTGTAAGCAAAAGTGGCAAAGAAAGCTGATGGTGCCTGGCTATCAAGGGATATAGAGCCTGGGGTCTTGAGGGCTTGGAGATAAACAAGCAGTCATCTAGCTGAGAGGGAACAAAACCCACATGCAAGAAGCACAGCAGTCTGGGTGATCACGAGGTATTGAGTTTATCAGCTATCAGGCATCAAAGAACAAAAAATCATATCATTGTGAGTGAGGGGGAGTGCAGTGTGGAGATAAAAAAATCAATCTGTTGGTGACTGTACATTTCCTCACAGAAGGTTCTCAGGGAGGGAAAGAGGCAATCAGGGTGCAGTATAGCAATGATGAAACATACAATGGGTGAGAGGGGAGTTGGGGAGGAGGGAGAAATGAGGAGCAGATATCAGGCACTCAAGTAGAAAGCAAGTGTTTTGAGAATAATTAGGGAAACAAATGTACAAAAATGCTTAACACAATGGATGTATGTGTGGATTTTGATGAGTTATATGAACCGCTAATAAAATGATTTAATTAAATAAATAAGCCAAAAAAGAAAAATGCACCTTCTGACACTTTCATGTGAATATAGAGAGTATCTTTTTTGATTGGGGAAAAATAAAGGCTGTCAGTAACCCTGGGCAATTATTCTACAAAAGCACTACTGGTTTTTCAAAGTCTCTCCCACTTGGACTATTTTTAACAAAGCTGAACAGGCACCAGAGTTTCATCAGTGAGACTACATCCCTCCAGTACAGCAATCCTCACTCTAAGTATCACTGTCATTGAGTCAATTGTGACCCGATAGGACAGAGTAGACCTTCCCTTATGGGTTTCTGAGGCTCCTTACAAGGTTCGAAAGACTTGCTTTTCTCCTGTGGAGTAGTTAGAGCCATCGAACTGCTGACCTTGTGTTTAACAGTCCAATGCCAACAGGATCTGTAGTTGATTTTAATTTTCTCACGTGCATGTTAAAGTTGGACAATGAATAAGGAAAAGCAAAGAAAATCTATGCATTTGAACTATGGTATTGGTCAAAACTATGCAAAGTACCATGGACTGCCCCCCAAAAACCCAAACCCCACAAACATCTGCTTTGGAAGAACTACAAGCAGAATGCCCCTTAGAGGCAAGATTGACAAGATTTTGTATTACACATGTTGGCCATATTGTTAGGAGAGATCAGTCCCTGGATAAGGACACCATCGTTGGTAAAGTGGAGCAGCAGCAAAAAAAAAAAAAAAGAGGAAGAACCTAGACTATATGGATTGAGACAGAGGTTGCAATAATGGACTTAAGCACAAGACTGGATCATGTTCTGTTGTACTTGAGGTCTCTACGGCTCTGAATTGACTCCAGGGTGCCTAACAACAGCAAAACCATTAAGTCTTACCTTTATGGCTATTGGCTATCTCTTCCCAACTCCCCAGACAGATCAAGGATGGAGGAAAAGTGTGCAATGGCCACAGTGTTTGTTTTTTTCAGAACAGTTCTTGAAGCCCCACTCCCTACCTCTCTCCCTACAAAGACTGGTGAACAATAGAGTTCATAGGGGTTTAGATTACTACCTCAAGGGGAAAAATTGTTTAGAGGAAATGAAGGATATTGAATATCTCATTCATAGTTGACCAAATCCATATGCTTCATCTACAAGTAGGACACTATTTCCTAATTCCTTAAAATTAAAGTGATCCAGGGAAGAGACAAGTCAGGAGGGTACAGTATAGCACAGATGAAACATAGAGCTTTCCTCCAGTTCTTTGATGCACTTCTCCCCCCTGCCCCCAACTATCATGAACTCCATTCTATCTTACAAATCTGGCTAGACCAGAGATGTACACTGCTATAGATAAGAGCTTGCAATGCAGGGATCCAGGAAAGATAAGTCCCTCAGAACCAATAATGAGAAAAGAAATATCAGGGGGATAAAGGGAAGGTGGGACGAATGGGGGAACCATTTACAGTGGTCTATGTATGTATAACCCCTTCGTAGAGGGATGGGCAACAGAAAAGTGAGTGAAGGGAAACAGTAGTCAGTGTAAGACATGGGGAAATTTTAAAAATTATAAATTCTGAAGGGTTCATGAGGAAGGGAGGACGGGAGGGAGAATTGAGGAATGATAACAAGGGGTCAAGTATAAAGAAAATGTTTTGAATATGATGATGGGAACATATGTACAAATGTACTGAACCCATTGGATGGCTATATGGATTGTGATCAGAATGGTAAGAGCTCCCAATAAAATTATGTTTTAAAAAATGTGACTGTATCCTTTGTTTTATACAATAACATTTAAAGAAGTGATAAATATATTTTTTCTGGTGAAAACTACAAATTATTGAGCAATTTCTTATTTTGGCATGGAAATAATATTGTCCAGATGGTCACTGCTTCACCATCCTGGAACCCTAAGTGGATACGATAAGGAAAGCCAAGTCACTCTGTTGTCTCATAATGGACATGCAGCATGCAACTAGGGTATGGTGTTTAGTAACAGAGATCTGAGGACTGTTTCTTACTGCAATGTTAGCTTAACCAGGGCCGTAAATCACTTCCATGGAGTAAATGCCAAGGTGCTGTGATGCTACAGAACTGGGAAAGATGTCTCTGTGGTCTTCAGAGACTGCTAGTCTTGATTGGAGTGGAAAGACCCATTGTTCTCCCATGCAGCAGCTGACCTATTTGAACTGCTGACTTTGTGGCTCAGAGACCAGCATAGAACCACTACACCACCAGGCCCTTCTTTCTCTACTAGCACCTTTTAAATTAGTAAACTTTGACCAGTCAAGTGATCTCCATAACGGAAATTATCTATTCTCTATTTTTTTTTCCAGTTTGTGTATAAAGATTGAAGACAGACACATAGAGAAGCTTCTTCTAGGTAATTTTGTTACTTAATTAAAACTCAGCATGTAAGTGATAGTTTTAATTTAAAGTTCTACAGCATCAATCAAGGAAGCAAAGGATAAATAGGAAAGTGGATGCAAGATCATAAGATATGCATTCTGAAATTTAATTTAAATGACATAAATGAGCATGCTTCTTGAAGCTTCACACATTCTACTTAGAGTTTGCTTAATTGGTTATGTATTGCTATATTTAGACATCATGATTATGTGACTTTAAAGTAGAAGCAGGAATTCCATTTCTAAGAAAGTTTTTATGATGCTCGTGTCAAATAGAGATGATAAAAATCATCTAAATGTGTCTTGCTTTAGGTGCTAGATACTATGTAGTAATTGGGTCACAATGACCAGATTTTAACAAGTCTATTAAGTGACGATTAGAAGTAGAAGATATTTAAGACTGTCATAGTTCAGAAATTGTTTTTGAAAGCTTAATTAAGTTAATTGTGGGCGTGTGTTGAGGTGAAAATTAGGCATTAAAGGTCCTATTCCTGTAAAAACTTAGGGTTCTATTAAATAAGACACATCCTTCTCGGTGTCTTAATCATTTCCCAGTGAAGTTCAAGATGGCATATTTATTCACTTGGAGTCACACAGCCTCGCTTTCTCCTTTTAGTCTAGGTTAATGACTCCTCACAAAAAGTTAGTAGTAAAATATTTGCTGTAATTCTTAGCACAAGTAATTACACTACTAATATTCAGAAGTTGCAGCATTTATAGGAATTATTACTTGTTTTTGATTGCCAAACTTACACTTTCCCATTATAAAGCTCCTCTTTCTGTATCCCTTGTGGATCTTTCATAATGGTCAAGCTTTGCTCTCCAGGAATAATTTATCTTTGTTCTCTATTAAGTAAAGTTATTTACATCATATTTTTGCAGTAGCACTGTATTGGCCGCATTAAATGGGTTGGACTGTAAAGCCACTGCCTCTAAAGCATTTTTATAAGATTGATGGTATATCTTCCTTCATTAGTTTAGATATATTTCAACAATGTAACAATTTGGGCCTGGAATTTGTTAAATTATATTTTTCAAAACTTGTCAATTTTTTATAATTGTAAAAATGCTGCAATAAGATTCTTTGGAGTATTATCTCTTCCATCTTTTTTTGTTGTTATTTGAAATAAACTTGTTTGTCACTAAAAATTTCAAGACCATTTTAATTTTACTTTTCCTACTCATTTTTGTTTTGTTTTGTTTTAAATCACTCAAGCCACTATTTAGGTTTGAAGAATAAGGAATCTGGAGGGATATTTTTGTCTGGTTTTTAAAGAAATATAGTATATATATTTTACACAGTCTAAGAAATGAAGTCAACAATAATATCCTGTTAAACTCTCCATTTTTATCCCCCCTTCCCATCCTTCCCATCTCCCTGGCCTCCTCATAATCATCAGTCTTGTCAATTTGTGTTTAAATCATATTTTTCATTATTTTTTCGTATAACAAGAATGATACTAAACATGTACCTTTGGGAGACTGAGTTTGCTAAGCATGACGTTTTGCTCATGTCTTATGTGTTTAGGACAGTTCCTGTCTTTTAAAACATATTGTTGCATTAAATTCCATAGTATGAACTGAACAGAGCTTGTTTATTTATTTCTCTATAGTTGGGGGCTTGGGTTGTTTCCATATTTTTGCTATGGTGGAAAGGCCAGCAGTTCAAAGGACTGCAAGATGATTGTGAGTCTGTGTGCTCACATTAAACTTAATGTCTCAGTAACCGTGGTTCTACTCTGCCCTCTAGTGTCCAAAGCACAGTTCTGTTCTGCCTTGCAGGGTCATGGGTGGGTTGGAATTGATTCCGTGACAATGGATAATGGCCTTTATTTCTCTTTAATTGTTTTTAATATGCTGAAGAATTCTTATTTACTTCCATAATTTCAAAAACATTCTATATCAAAGTATTATGAATATAAAACATAGAATTCATAAATGTCTTGAATAAAACTCAAAAGTTAGGTTCGAGCATGTCTATTTGGTAGATAATAAACTTGGTTTAAAGTGAAACTTTTAATTTTAAAGTAAAAAAAGATATATAAATATGTTATCATTAAATAAGAAAAAGTTCCAATAATATATATATGAAAATGATGTATATGAAAATCATTCTTTACCTGTAAAAAGACACAGCTAGAAATAGTTTTGCTAACCTCTGGTAACCAAGGTAGGAATAACTCCCTGGACATTCAAACTATTTGGGGAAGGTTGCGAAATAAGGCTGACATTTTATCACGAGGGACCAGTCTGTGGGAAAGGGCAGCAAAGAAGAAGACTCTTGATAAGATGGATTGACATAGTGGTTGCAATGATGCTTTCAAAACAATTGGAAGGCTGGCACAGGGCTAACAGTGGTCCATTCTGTTAGGGTTACTGTGAGGTGGGCAAAGCTGGAATCCTTATGCGAACTCTTTTAGTGAAAATCGTGTAGACTGAGGACACATCCTGACTGTTTGGGGGTGAGAACTTCTCTTCCTGAGTCACCCAACGTCATATTCATCTACACTAGTAAATTGGGAGACACGATCACTGAAGGAGGAAACGTGCCTGTGTGGTAAACAGATATCATAACAAAGACCCTGATCCTTGCTTTCTCTTTGTATATTTATTTTAAAGTTAGATGATTAATAATGGAGCTGTCCAATCCCTGCCTTTTTTTCTAAATAACTTACAGTACCAAAGCACTTTGTGAATAAGTTTACTGATTTGTTATCCTATTGCACAAATCAAGCTGACATCATGGAAAGACACAAGTTTATGTAAGTCATATTTTATGCAATTTGTTCAAAACTCTGAGCTAGCCATTCTTAACTGGAATTGAAAAATATCTGGCTTAAACACACACGCATACACACACACCTAACTACTAAGACCAAAATCCAGATATAGGCAGTGTTATTTGAATATCTGATTTATGAGCAACTTGATCTTTTTCTTAAATGTTATGTAAATTGACCCTTACTTTGAAATGATTGAACCAACCATAAACAGACAAATATGAACAAACAAAACCAAGCCAAAGGTCATTGAATCAATTCTGACAGATAAAGTTTCAGAGATAGTACAGTTTTAGCTAAGACAGTCTTAGCTTTCTGTCTCAGAGCTGCTCAAACTGCTGTGGCCACTTAGTCAATACCTACTCAGGGCAGGGTAGGACAATACCTACTGAGCCAGCAAATACAGGGCAGGATAGGGTTTCCTTGTGAATTTGAGACTGCAACTTATGCTTACAGAAGCAGTAAGCCTTGTCTTTCTCCCTCAGATTGATGAGTGGTTTCAAAGCAAGAACCTTGCAAATTGCACCCCAATACATAACCACGATGCCACCAGGGCTGCTCTCAGAGATGCCAGTGGATTTGAAACAATAACTTTAATTTTAGTTGCCCAAGAACATAAAATATCACCAAGGTACATATTTTGCATCACAAGCACTTTCACCTGATCCATGTTCAGCTTTTAAAGGGCTTCAAGATTTTTCTTGCACTAAAGTAAGCCTAAGTAAAGCAAAAACAAAAAACATCACTTGTCTTTCAATTTTTCTTACTGTGGTGGCTGTGTGTTTGTTGTGATACTGGAAGTTATGCCACTGATATTTCAAATGCCAGCAGTCACCCAAAGTGACCAGGCTTCAGAAAAGCATCCAAACTGAGAACAGACCATGAATGAGTTGTCTGCCCTCTTTCAAGGAGGTTACTGATGAAAATTTTAAGAATAGCATGGAAACATTGTCAGACACTGAAACACTAATGCATGGAAGCATAACATGGTCTGAGTCAGTGCCAGAGGATGGGCCTCTGAGGTCACATGGCACTCAAAATGTGACCGAAGAGGATCGACTGTCTCAAAAGAGTCAAACATCGTGACATAAATGGAGCAAAGTGCTTTAGAATAGAGTCTTAGAGACCTTCATCTGCTCATGGAGCACAACTCGAGTAAAGAACTACAAAAAAATCTCCTAATAGTTTGAAATGAAAATGTACAAAGTATAAGTCTAGGAAAAATTGGAAGTTTCCAAAAATTAATGAAACACATATATATTGGAATTTTAGGCAAAAGTGAATTGAAATGAACTGGTATTGGTTACTTTGAATCAGAAAATCATACTATGGCAAGAATGACACAAGATGAATGGTGTTGCATTCATCGTTCAAAAAAAGGGATTTCAAGATCCACTTTGAAGTACAATGCAATCTGGATAGGAATATATATACCCACCTTGAAGGAAATCCAATCAATACAACTATTTTTTTTCAAAATTTGTTCAGCAACTACCAAAGCTAGATATGAAGAAATGGAAGAATTCTGCACATTTCTTCAATCTGAAAATGATTAAGTATGCAAACCAGATGCATTGAGAACCTATTGGTGACTAAATGCAAATGTTGGAAACAAAGAAGGGACAATAGTTGGAAAAGATGGTCTTAGTGATAAAAATCAAACTGGAGATCATGCAGTAAATTTGCAAGACCATCAACTTGCTCATAGCACATTCTCTCTTCTTTTTTTCAAAAAAGCAAACAGTCACTAGACACAAGAGACTTCTACAGATGGAATGAACAGAAATCAAGTTGACAATATCTGGGGTAAAAGACACCGGAGAAGCTCAAAATCAGCAGCAACAACAAGTTCAAAGGCTGACTGTGAAACAGACCATCTATTGCTCACATGTAAGTTCAGGTTGAAGCTAAAGAAAATTAAAACAAGACCATGGAGGCCAAAATATTATCTTGAGTATATCTCACCTGAATTCCTAGAACATTTGAAAAACAGCAGATTTGCTGCACTGAGTACTAATGACAGAAAACCTGATGAGCTGTGGGAGGACATGAGGATCATTCATGAAGAAACCAAAAGTTCATATTTGCGTAATTGCTATTATGAAATATCAAACAATTCTCACAGAACTCACTTTAGAGAAATGAGAAAAGAAATGAGAAACCATGAAATTCATAGGTTTTAGCATGTACAGAATCATCTGGTTTGATCAAAAGTTGGGCGATATTCATGCCCCTAGATTGATGGCAAGGTCCTGTAAACATAATGAACTTTCCACAAGGACATGAGTATACTTTGACACAAAGTTAGAATACACCATATAAAAAAGGATGTAATTTCTTTTTTGTAGCCCAGTACTTTTTGATTGGGAATGATTTTTCCTCTTACAGGACATTTGTCAGTGTCTTCAGGCATTTTTTTATTTTCATGATTGTGGAGGAGCTACTGGAATCTAGAGTTCATATCAGTTGTGCTGCTATACATCTTAAGTGCATGAGACCTCTCCTGATGACAGCATGCGTGGGCTTCAAAATGTTCAAGGAAAAATAGAACTAAATGATAATATAGTGGTTCTGTGAACTTTTTGAAACTCCTTCATATTCCAGAACTGAGGTTGATAAATTCTACTCGACAACTAATAACATCACTGTGTAGTCAGGGTTCTCTAGAGAAACAAAACCAGGGCACTAGTAATTCTCTTTATATATTTATATAGATAGAAGGATATATAAGATAAGAAATAAAAGGTTCACTAATCTATAAAGCATTCCAAATGGCTTGGTGCAACTCACTTGCGTGAGACAGCTAGAAGACTGGCAGTCCTTGGAGTCTTGAGGGCCGCTCTGTAGAGCAATTGAGACTTTCCGGCCACATGTAGCAAACAGCAAAGTAGGTCACCAACAGTCAGCCAGATGACAGAGTCCAACAGTCCCCAGCTAAGAGATGTATATTACAGGTGTGTGGCGAAGAAGGAACCTCAATTCACAGCAACACAGTCCACCGATTAGGTGTCCCATGGGTAGTGTCCTTGGAGATCGAGGCACGGGACGAATAAGGCAGCCGGCTGGTCGGAAGATCCAAAAGCAAGAGGGCACGGGTGGGGCTTGCCAAGCCATTTCTATCTCTGCCCTTCAATTCATCTCATGTGTTCATTGGCTATGTTGTCACAACAGACCTACCTATCATCTTTGGCTACGTTGGCACAAGAAACTTACCTATCACACTCACAAATGTGTGGTCCCAGCAATACACTATTGGTTTCTCCTGGTTAAGAGTTATTTGCTCCCAGAGGAGAATTTTATAGCTTTAAATGAAGGTTTACAAAGCCAGTTAGGAATTTTACATTCAATAATTTATACGCATTATTTCCATTCAAACATGTCAATCTCTTCAATGTATCATTACTTATTTCACTCCCTCTCAGTATTTCCTGTTTTCATGAATTCTTCTTTCCTCACCCACTGTCTTCGGGCAGCCTAGACCAGGGGTCGGCAAACTGGGGCTTGCGAGCCCATATGCTGCTCTTCCAGTGTGAACGTGTGACTCTGAAATCACATTGAAAACATTTGAAGGTTATTATTTCAGATCATGGTGATTTCTTTCATTTGAAAAAAACATTTTTAAGGCTCTTGAGTGATTTTAAAGTTGTTAGGAGAGCCAGGATTGGCTCTTTGGTCTCAAGAGTTTCCTGACCCCTGCCCTAGACTGTAGAAATATTTGCAGAAATATTAACAGAGTAAGACTAGCCCATCTTTCTCCCATAGAGTTGCTTTTCATTTAGCAATGCTGTGCTTGGAGGACTGAGAGGACTGAAAGAACTTGGGTATGGGGTATATCTCAGTAAGTAAGGGTGCTACCTGGAGGTTTGCTGGAAGGTGGGAGAAATCAGGTAAGGTTCATCTTGCCTATCCATCTCTCTTAGGTTGCAGTGCATGAATGTTTGCATGGTGGCCATCACAAGAACCTGTGAGTCAGCCATGCTGCAGGTTTGGGAGGGGGCCAGGGAGGTGGGCTGCATCAGGCATCTCAACTCATGGGGGTCAAGAAATAGAGCAGACAGGAGCCCAGAGAAACATTTGTCTTGACAAAAATACTGAAGAATGAGGGCTTCTTTAATGGATTTCAAGTCTCCCACAAGGACCCAGGGTAGGGAAGTATGCACCCCTGACATATCCTGGGTGTTGTTAGGAAGAAAGGAGAATGAATGATCAGTGATGGATTTGTAAGAGAAGATGGTCAGGTGACTGGAACCTCTAAGGTCAGACCAAACTGGTTAGGGTGGCGGTCTAGAGTCCATGGGAAGTGTCCCCCTTTTGGAGTTGAAGTTGTTCACTTCAGCGTCTTAAGCATCCACGAGTAATCCTATCCACGAGTAATCCACCTTCTCACCTTCCTAGAAACCCTGAAATGAAAAAGTACCCTGAAGCAAGAGTGCTTTCTAGAGGAGAAACTATGATCAACTGTGGCCTCAAAAGCACTTATAGAAATGAAGGCATAGAATGTATGCATTATTTATTATTTTCTTGATTATGTCAGCATTTTTATGTCCGCATTTCTCCCAATAGTTGTTGAAATTAGTATCTGCCATAGGAAGTGTCACTGTTAGTTAATGATGTCACCTTAGCTTCTAGAACATCCATATAGGTTGTGACTAACTAGAATAAGAATGAACAGAATATAGACATTGATTGTGTATCTTTTGACACCTTGGGTTTTTATTCCTGGAGGGAAGATAAGCTCATCCTCATTTGTACAAGGAAAATCAGATCATTATATATGTAAGCATGATGCTATTTACTTTGCTGTCTGGGTGTTTGATGAGTGTGTTAGTCCAGGTAGACTAGAGAAACAAATTCAAAGCATGCATATGTATATAAGGGAGAGGTTTATATACAAGAGGAATGAAACATTGAGAAAAAATTGCAACCCAGTCCATTCCAAGTCCATAAGTCCAATATTAGCCCATATGTCTGACACCAATCCAGAAGTCCTCTTCAGACTCACGAAGCACATGCAATGACCCCAGGACAATCACAGGCCAGTGGATGCAGAGTCTGATGTAGCCAGTGGTGGTAGAAGCATCTCAGCGCTGACAGGGGCCTCTCTGGGGATTCTCAAGCATCTCCACACTGGCAGGAGTCTCTCTGTGACTTTTCCAGCTTCAGAGGTCTGGTTCCATCAGGCTAAGCCCATGTGGCTTCTCCTCTGGGATGGTGCACAGGGAGCCCACCTTGTGTCTTGTCAGCTGCAATGTTTCTCAAGGACTCAATTGTAAGTCTTTCATATCCATGGGGAAAATAGGGTGAGATCTACCAGAATTCTCAGGAGAAAACTTTGCCCACATAGAGGTCTCATTGGCTATCTCCAGATTGACAGACTAGACTCCACCCCTACACTCCCAATCCTGAAACTGACATGATTACATGATTGACACAATGAGACTGGTAGAGTAAGACTTTCTAGTTGGAAACATGGTACAATTCCCACCATCTTTTATTCTATCCGCTTACATGTCAACAGTAACAGTAGTTTAGAGTAACAAATAATTACAATATGGTTCAATATGTCTGTCATTTTTGAGGGCAATATGGATAAAGACTTTTTTAAGCTTTAGGAGACTTGAAATTTTCCAAAACAGACAATTCTGTGCTTTCCTGACTGATGCATAGTAGATCAGCATAAACAGAATGAAAGAGAATTGATCTAATGAGTAATTTTAAACCAAGACCGTTTATATAAAGGGAAAGAAGCATGCAAAAACATGGTATATTTACAGATCAGAAAGCATAATTATATGTGCTCAGAGAGAGTGCAAACATGGAAAATACTGGAAAGACAGTTGGTGTCAGAGACTGGAAGCGTCTGTATGTTGTGCTAAGAAATTTGGGTCTTCTTTTGTAGGTAAAGAGGTATCACTGGAAGAGTTTAATCAAGAAAGCCACATTAATGACTGAAGAAAAACTTTTACTACAACAGAAAGAAACTGGAGAAAGGGAGACAAATAAAATAACCCAAGTAAGATCACTAATACGGAAAGAAGAAAAATTAGAGATGTATTTATGTGGTGTATTTCATATTCTCGCCCAGAGATATACAAAAAGAAAATAATACAGAAGGAACCATGAAAATATTTATTGAAGTATTGCATCACTTTCTGTGCTGACAATTTTAGCAAGGACATCATTGTAGCCTCCTCATGGTCTCTTAATTCTAGTTCTATATGAATTTTTTGTTTGTTTTCATTTTTTTTTGGAGGGCATCACTGCCCTCTGGTGGGAGTAGGAGGTCCAGCCTTGCTCCTGGAGAGCTGCTTCTGGATTTGAACTGCCAACCCAGTGGGCTGCAGTCCTGCACACAGCCACGATGCTACCGGGGCTCAGTCCTACATGAATGTTTAGAATGACCACCACCACCCCTAGTTTATGTGTATTGATACAATTTTATTTATTTTAGTGTTCTCACTCAAGCTCCCTACAAACGATGGTCTGGCTCTCCTGTTGTTTTTAGGTGCCAACCAGTCGGGTCTGACCCGTAGGGACCCTCCGCACAAGAGAATGAAACATGACATGGTCCTGTGCTATCTTCACAATTGCGCCCGTGACCACGCCCACTGTTGCACCCACTGTATCAACCCATACCCGTGAGGGATTGGCTTGGGGCTTTGTTTTGGAGAGTTTAGAGTTGAACCGAGAGAGTGGGCTCAAATATAGAAACAACAGTGAGAAAGGCCCAAGATAGGGCAGTGTTTCATTCCATCATACAGACAGTTAATATGTGACTGGGAACCAACTGAGGCACCAAACAGCAAGAGAGGTGCGTGGTATGCTACCGTTTGATTTCAGAAGTATAGAATATGCTTGAGCAGACACTGGCTATACATGATGAATGCTCAGGAGAATATATACTTGGAGAAAAATAGGAAAAGTTAATTCTTATTAATTTTATTTATTAAAACTTCCAAAGTAGTGGTGACTTTAGGTTCTCCTAACAGGACTTCAAAAGTTTTATGCCATTTGTTTCCCAAAATCAAGAGTAAATTCCCTCAAAACCAAAGGTAGAAAAAAATAAGGGAAAAAAGTATATCATGCAAAGGGTTAAAAGAAACAAACATTTTAATAGCAAAGAAATGTTCAACTTTGATTCAAATCATTATATTTTAGAATAACAAGTAGCAAACAGTACATAGTGTATTCCAGTTTGGAGTTTGAGCAATTAAATTTTAATTTGACTGCCAATAAATTGTTCCTCCCATCTGTGGACAATGATATTTTCCAAATGTTGGGGTGAATTTTCTTTGTTGTTTTATCCTCTAGTGGGACACTAGAGGATAACTGATGTATTTTCCTATCTCTTAGATGAACCCATTTGTATTTATCATATATTGTAAGCATGGATGGAATCTGAGCTCTATGTGCCTTACTTTTTTATTTTTCTTGGTGATTTCTATGGTGATCAATAGCCATATGGAAAGGGATGAAATCTAAGTTCTGGACAACAGAGAGCATTGGGACTGGAGACATAAGACACAGATTGGCATAGTGAGTCTCAGTTCCTAAAAGACAGATGACCAAAATTGTAGATTTTCCAACTCCCTTTTTCTGGTATATTTTGTCCTAGTACTTTCTTGTGTGCTTTTTGGAAACCATATGAGAAAGAAAAATTTTAAATACATACCTTCAGCTGTAGTTCTTTCAAGTACATCTTAATTCCTGTGTTGTGTTTGTCTGGGTAGACTAGAGAAACAAATTCATAAACAAGTATATGTATATAAGAGAGAGTTGTATATAAAGGGTAATTTTACACTAAGAAAATATTCCAATCCAGTACAGTCTAAGACCATAAGTCTGATGTTAGCCCATATGTCAGATACCAACCTTTAAAGTCTTCTTCAGACTCACAAAACATATGCAATAATGTCAAATGCAGAACAATCACAAGCCATTGGGTAGAAAGTCTTTGGATCCAGTGGTGTTTTACGCATCTCAGAACTGGTAGGGGTCTCTCTGTGGCTGCTCTGGCTTCAGAAGTCTGGTTGCACCCATGTGGTTTGTCTGGCTCAGGGCTCTAGGGTAGTTCCATGTGTCTTGTCAGCTGTAATGTCTCCAAGGAAAGTCAGCAGAGAGAGGAAGATGTCTCCCCCTACAAGGAGGAGATAGTATGTTTCCCAGAATTCTTAGGAGAAAGCCATGCTCACACAGAAGCTGCATTGGGTATGATCCGACTGGCAGCCCAGACTCCACCCCTTCACTTTAATCCTCTCAAATTGACACCAGATTAAGTAACTTCCACATGTGTGTAAATGGAAACAGATATATAGTTCTGACATGTGCTGTAATTTTAATCTAGTTAAATAAAATATTTTTTCAGAAACTGACGATAACCACAGGTTGACTAACTCAGATATGGGGTTGTGGAGGTATAGGTTGGGAACAAAGGGACGACAAGGCAAGAGAGAATGTAGAGGAAGGAGTCATTTTGTTTTTAAGAATAAATTTATGATTTAATACTTGTCTTTGTTACTTAGTGCTCTTGTAACACAATGCTTCACTTGGATGTCTTTAAAGAACAACTTTATTTTCTCCTTGCTATGAAGGCTGAAAGTTCAAATCAGGATCTCAGCCCCATAGATTCCTTTCTGGTTGGAAACTCTGGTATAACTTACGGACCATTCTCAAACAGAACTTGTCCCTTCACACCTCTGTGTCAAGTAAGCTCTTTTCTAACTGTGGTAGTTACATAACCTGGTGTCAATTTGAGAATTAAGAGTCAAGGGGTGGAGTCTAGCCTGTCAATCATTGAAGAGCCCACAAGGTCTTTGTGTAGGCATGACCTTCTCTTGAGAATTCTGAGAAATGTGAAACTTCCTCCTTGAAGGCGGAAGACTCTCTCTCTGTTCAATCCATATGAAACATCTCCTTTGAGAAGACACAGAGTTTGATGGCAGTCAGAGATTTAGAGCTGAAGGTGCCATGTGGAGACCCCTGACAGTGTTGAAAAGCTTCCAGTGTCATTGGATCTACAAGACTACTCATCCATTGGCTGGTGATCTTCCTGCATTCTTTGTCATTGCATGTGTTTCATGAGTTTGAAGAGAACTTTATAGATTAGTATAAGACATATGAGGTAATATTGGATTTATGGACTTGATCTAGAAGGGGCAGGGATATCTTCCCAATGTTCAATTGCTTATCTATATAGAGTTCTTACTTATACATGTATGAGTCTCCCTGGATTTGTTTCTCTAGTCTACCAAGACTAACACAATTACTAGTAAATTATTAGATTTAAAACCATCCCTACTCAGGTATAGCCCAATTAACAGAACAAAAACACCTATTTCAAGATAGGATCGTGCTAGCACAAAAAGGGGTCAAGATTTCAATATATATTCTGAGTGGGCTAAGGGGTGGGACACAATTCAAGCCATTACAATACTGATAAAATGTCTCCTTAGTCAAGATTAGGAACCTGCATCTTGACTTAGACTACAGGCTTATTATACCAGTGCCATATCTATCATTAAATGGCTGTTCAAATGAGCTAGTTCACAGCCCAAGAACATTCATGAACTGTAAATTTTAGTGCCTGTGGTTTGTGTAAACAATATGATTTTAGGAATGGAAGAAAATTGGCACCTCAGATGTTCAAATAGGAACATAGAGAGGGAAAATTGTGGTTCAGTCAGACAGCTGCCTCTGTCAAAACTCTGGCCATAACCCAGCTTGCCTCTTCAGAATGGATTCTCTTCCAGTTATTTCAGATGTCAAAATCATATTTATTACCCTTGATATGATGTGACAGAATGTGAGAATGACACAGTTTCTCCATGATATTCCTCCCTAGAACTCAAAATATCAGTTTAATCATGAAAAAAAAACCATCAGATAAATTCCGATGGAGACAAAGGGTACAAATTAATAAGTAGTATTTCTCAAAACTAATCAAGGTTATCAAAAACAAGCAAAGTCTAATAAAATACCTCAAGCAAAAAGATCTTAAGGAAATATTTTAAGGTATTTACTTTCATTTATAATTGATTTTCACTTATAATTACATAGTTTAGATAATAAAAATAATTGAAACTGCACAATTTTCACTTTTTAAATAAAATCTAAAAGTGTTTTACAATAAAAGTTTCTTAAATATTTTATTTATCAATGATATGAAAATCTAACTTCCATAGACAGGAATTTGAATCAGGAAATGTAATAATAGCACTCATCTACCTCTTTGTAAAGAGTTTCAGTTTCAGAAACTCACAGGGCCAGTTCTACCCTGCGCTATATGGTCACAGTGTATTGGTATTGCCTCAATGGCAGTGACTTTGGATTTTATTTAGTACATTGACTTTACAGGAAACGTTAAACCACAGTTAATTTACAATTTCTGTTATGGGAATCCAACATCATCTTTAGAAACAATCTATTCGTTTATTAAAGTGCTGGAAATATTTGTTCTGTTTCTTGGTGAAGAACTCACACATTTCAGAATCAATTGATGACTATAGCGGAAAAATTAATTTTCTAGACACAATGGGAAAGTGTGTCTATTTTCAGCTGATTAAAAATAATTGCAATTACCCAATTAATGCATTCCAATAGCTTCTCATCTGTTTCATGTGAATGATTTAATAATACTAATGAAAAATGCATGACTGTATAAAGGGTAAAAATTATAAATTGTATTGATCAGAGAAAATACACTGTGCTTACTAGTAAATCCTAGAAGAAAAATCATTCATGTGCATGTTTTCAAATTTAAATGTTTTATTTTGGATTTGTTTTAAATTCTCATGCAATAAATTCATATCGTAGGAAATTCGCTTAGTTATTCCCATGGTTGTTTTCATTAATTAGTGCAGTCAAGTTGGTTCCAAAGCATAGCAATTCGATAAGCAACAACCATTCTTAAAATCACTGTAAAATTCAAGTGCATTCTTGCAATCACTGTCTAGCTCACTTTGTTACGAGCCTTTCTCTTTTTACTCTACTTTAAACTCAGCGTGGCCTTCTCTAGGCACAGGTTCCTCCAGATAAGAGATCCAAAATAAGGAAAAAGAAGTCTATCTGGTCTCCCTTCTAAGTAGAATAGCTGTTGTATTTTTTCTCAGATATTTTTGTTTTATTTTGTTCTTCTAGCAATCTATATACCAAGCTTGACCAGATGCTTGACCAGATGCATTATAATTCTCAAAATAGTATCTTTTTTTAACACATTTGATAGCATGTTTTCCCAATGTAATACATTCTTTGATTTCTAAAGTGTTGTTTCTACATTTTTCAAATGTCTACAGACATTTCATTGTAGATCCAAATAGGTATGGAATCCATGACAACTTCAATCTTTGCTCCATTTTTAATGACTTCACTTCTCATTTTGTATATTATGTCAGATTCAGGAGAGAGCAAAACCAGTGATATACATATATAATCACTAAATATAATTTACTTATATGAATCAGTGATATTTTACAATCACTTCCACATTCTGTTGAATCATTTCTATTCAGAATGAGCATGGAGATAGATATTTTCCAGTCAGTTGGTCAGGTATTCAAATTGTCTTCAAATGTCTTGACAGACATCACTCCATTGTGAAATATTTAAATTGTATCTATTTGTTGAAACATTTAAATTGATATTCCATTATTTTTTAGAGACTTGTTTTTCATCAGTACCTTCAGTGTAGTTTGAACTCTTCCTTCTATAGCATCAGTTCTTTATAATTTGCTACTTCCTGCAATTGTTGACCATCAATCAATTCTTTTTGGTACAGTGCCTATGTGTACTCCCTTAGACTTCGTTTGATGTTTGCAGCATTTTTCAAATTTTTTCATATGTATGCTGCTGTTGTCAGGTGGTATAAACTCAGTTTCTACTCGTAATGACTTTCATGTACCACAGAAAGAAACGTCCTGGTCTTGTGCCATCTTCACAATTGTTCTCATGTTTGATGTTGCAACCACTGTGTTATTTCATTGAGGTTCGTCCTGTTTGCCACCAAATTCATTCTTTACCAACATAATGGTATTTTCTGGGAATGAAGTCTGACCATCTTTGCTTCAAAGCCATATTCTGACTGTATATTTTCCAAGAGAGATTTGTTTGTTCGTTTGCTGGTTTGTATAGTTTCAACACTTTTCACCAATGATACGAATCAAAGGAATAAAATTCTTTATTCATTTTCAAGTTTTCACAGTATAAGAAGCAATTGACACTATCATGGTTTGGGAGTTCCGGGATGATGGTGCTGATACAGGATTGGCCGTATGAATAGCTCAGAGTGAAATTGCCTGATTTGTGGGTGAAGTGGCCACGCTGGAGGACTGGGATGTGAGACCGGGTCTTGGAGCACGCCAGGGTTCTTTTGCTTGTTCTCCCATGAAGAGCACAGCTGTTTCTCAGATGTGTGGTCCCCATCCTTCTTTTCCTACTTTGTTACTGCAGTGGCGACTCTTGGCTTCTTTCCCTCCCCGTGACCACCGCCCTTTCAGTGACTCGAAAACATGGGGAAGTGGCTCGGGCAGGCTATACTTTGGGGGCCTCCCACAGACATCTGCGTGGACTCCTGGAGGCTCTGGAGTTGGAAGCACTGGCACTCCATTGGTGCTAATCCCTAGTCAAGGCCCAGCTCCCTCTTCTGGCAGTTTTGCAGATAAACAGCCCCAGTTTTTGGGAGAGAAATCCAGCACCTGGACAACCGAGGAGCTGCTGCAATCTGCGGTGCGGCACGTTCCAGGAGGTCGCTTGATTTGTTCCTATTTTGCTTTGAGAGAGGTAACCCAAAGCGCCCTACCTTGCCAGAGAAACACAACCTGGCATTTTGGGGTTTCTCAGCAGCTTTCCCTTCACAGGATAGATCACCCCCTGATCAGGAGTTCCTCTTTTTCTGGGGCATCCACTATAAAAAGCTAAGTTACCCCTTGGGACCACCCACTGGAGTGGATAGTTCTGAGTTGTGCAGAAATCCACTGTTACAAGTACAAAAATGGAAAGACTGCACTACTGCAACAGAATGCATAGGGTCCTAAGGAACTCTGGTAGATTCATGCGACCGCTCTCTTCCCCCAACCACAGTCACCTGTGGAACCTGTTCCCTTCACCTCAGCAACACACATTTTCCTTTAACTTATCAAGTGAACTCCCATCTCCCATAGTCCTCTTCTCCAACTCAATAAAAATTATTATACCTAAGGGAAGGCTTCCTATGATTAATACCACCACTTAAAACCTACTTCTGAGCATCCAAACGCTAATCATCCTATTCACCCAATGAACACTGAATCCTCATCTAGACACAAAGCATTTTCCTACTGATTCTCCCCTAAAGAGATAGCCCCTCTCCCCTAACCATTCAA
Organism: Nesogale talazaci; assembly: GCA_004026705.1. Taxonomy (NCBI): domain Eukaryota; kingdom Metazoa; phylum Chordata; class Mammalia; order Afrosoricida; family Tenrecidae; genus Nesogale; species Nesogale talazaci. The sequence continues at coordinate 49,714 of PVJH01009705.1, read as the reverse complement.
GAAGATTGTGCTCCACCAGCAACAGCTACTGTAAAAAATCTAGAGAAACCAAGGTCAATTACTGAAGACAACTCAGACCCAATGGTTTACAAAGAAGCAGCCCTTAAACTGACAGTAAAAGAATGCTTGAGAATGTTGCAAAGTGCCATATAGGAAATGAGAAGATCAATCCTGAAAAGTAATGAAAAAATAGAGATGCTAGAATCCTTATAGCAAATGGAAGCCCAGGAGTTAGGGAATGGCATAGCAGAAATAGATTTTTTTTTTAAAGGTGAGTGATCTCAACACTAGAACGGAAGAAATGGAAAATTGAATCAGTGATCTCAAAGATAAGCAAGCAGAATTCAGTAAACAAAATAAACAGACAAACCAAATAAGCAACAGAATCTGAAGAAAGCCTGAGGATTATGTGGGATTTCATGAAGCAAGACAATATTCAAATTATTGGGGCCCTGAATGAGGAGAAAGAAATAAGCCTACAGTTAAATAGTAAAGGAATTCTGGGAAGAAAAATGTCCTCAATATCACAGAGAAGGAAATGATAACAATTCGGGAGGCAGAGAGAACACCAATTAGATTAACTCCTCGCCCCCACACAAGACATATAGTAGTTAAAGTATCCAATTTCAGGGAAAAGTAGAGAATTATGAGAGCAGCTTGAGAGAAAAAGGCAGTCACATATAAAGGTAAACAGAAAAGAAGAAGCTCAGACCTCTCCTCAGAGACCATACAGGAAAGACCAAATCAGAGCACCGTGTTCTGAAAGATGAAAGACAACAACGGCAATCCAAGAATGATAAGCCATTGGAACTCGCTTGCAATCACACTCCATTGAACCACACTTCACAGGTGGACTAGGAGCCACCCAGGTCATCTGGGGAGCACCAACACGACTTGGCCAAATGATAGCAAATGGCCAGCTGAATTGCCTATGTGCACCCAGGTAGAGAGACTGAAATTTCAGAGAGTTATAATTCAAGGAGACATTAACTCCTGCTCTCTCCAACTCAACCCCGGGTATGTACACAGATGAACGCAATGCTTACTGGGACTCTGATGCTAAATTAATTGTGTGTAGCCCTTATAGTTAATGATTTAAGTTAATTTTGGAATTGTTAGATTGTTTGATGAGTGTTGGCAGTGAATAAACTGAGCATTCGAAAATGTCAGAGAGCGTTAAGTAATTATAGATTGTGCCACTCACGACAGAATTCTTTATCCAACAAAGCCCTCCATCAAAGGTGATTTAAGTTTCCCCTAATAAGGAAACATTTAGAGAATTTATAAAAACAAAACCAGCATTACAAAAATACCAGTTCTTTACTGACAGAAAACAGTTAAAATAGTAAGGGTATTCTGGGAAGGAGAATTTCACCTGCAGCACAGAAACCTGGGACAACTATTGCATCACATGCATGTTTAGGTAGAACATTGGATAAGGAAGACCCCAGGAGAATAGGTGCATTTGACTTGTAGTGCTGGAGAACAACACTGAAAGTACCATGGACTTTTAAAGGGACAAACCAATCTGTACTGGAAGAAGTAAGTGGTCCCTGCAGCTAAAGATGGCAAACTTCATTTTGCATCCTTTGGGCATATCGTCAGGAGAGACCAGTCCCTAGATAAGGACTTGCTTGATAAAGTGGAGGGGAGGCAAAAAAAAAAAAAAAAAGAGAGAGAGAGAGAGAAAGGTCCTTGACAAGATAAATCGACAACCTCAATGGGCTCTGGCATAGGAATGTGTTAGATGTCACAGGACCATGCAGGGTCTCCTTCAGTCCACAACAGCAACCACCTTAGATGATGGAAATGACTTGAGTCAGGTGCACACGAATCTTCGGAGTAATTAACCCACATGCTCTTCAACACTGTAAAGAGATGCTGGCAGCAGGTTTGCCTTAAGCAGTATCATTTCTTGACTAACGTTTCTATGAGCATTGATTGCGGTTCCACGAAAAATAATATCCTTAGCAATTTCAATCTTTCCTCCATGTATAGTGTTTGGTCTAGCTATGTGGAGTTGCATTTTCTTTAGCATTTTAATCCACATGGATTAAATTTGATTTTCATCAGCGGGTGCTTCACATAGACCTTATTTTCAGCAAGCAAGTTTGTGCATCTGCATATCACATTTCTTTTGTTTATATGTGACAGAGTCAGCTGATGGCACCTAACAAGACCAAGAACAAAGGATACTGTGGAAATGCTTCTGACTTACCTTATATTATGATATGAGATGCTAAGCAAGCTATATGCAGTCAGGTGCCTCCTTTAACAAAATTGAAATACAGTGAATTTTTAATGCAGCCCTTTTTTTTAACTTATCCACACATACTGCTCAGGTTTGAGTATTGTCTCTATGTTGCTAGCTTACTAACTGCTTATGTTCTAATAAGGTCTTTGTGTATTGGAGATGAATGGAATACTAGTTCAGCTATAGTGGTGGGAATAATATAGAACTATATTGATGTCATTGGAAGCAGGGAGAGAATGATGCAGTACTGCTCTTGAGCAGTGTAATAAAAGGAAATATAGGGCGTAATTACTGTGAGTTGTAGATCACTTTGAAGAATTTTAAATCACGTTCTCCTCAAACATAATTACATATTTGCTTAACTTTAAGCCTTCGTAATTGCTAAGAGAAAGACCAGCAGTTTGACACCATGAGAGAAAGACAGGTTTTTCGATTCCCATAAGGAGATGCTCTCTCAGAAACCCATGGCAGAGTTAAACTCTGTCCTATCGGGTAACTCTGAGTCACTATTGACTTTATGGCAGTGAGGTTATGAAAATATCCAAATTTCCTTAATATTATTCTTTCTTTTTTAAAAATCATGATTTCTTCTTCTTCTTCTTCTTATTATTATTATTAAATACTTTTATTGGGGCTTTTGTATCTCTTACCGTAATTCATACATTTATCCAGCGTGCTAAGCACATTTGCACTCATGCCACCATGATCATTTTTAAAGCATTTTCTTCCTACTTGAGCCCGATATCAGCTCCCCATTTCATTCCCCTCCCTCCACCACCCTCCATCCCTCAGAAACCTTTGATAAATTATAGATTATTATTTTCATATCTTACATCATCCTCCACTGCCCCTTATGCACTTTTCCATTGCTCATCCCCCTGAGAGGGGGTTATAGATTGATCCTTGTGATCGACTCCCTCTTACTCCCCCCACCCTCTCCTAAACTTCCTGCTCTCTCTGCTCTCATTGTTGGCCCTGGTGCGATTTGTCTATCCTGGATTCCCTGTGTTTGGGGCTCCTATCTCTAGGAGTGCACACGTTCTAATCTGATTTGTACAGTAGAATTGACGTCATGAAAGTGGGGAGAAGGGAGCACCAGAGAAGCTGAGGAAAGTTATTTGCTTCATTGGTGCTATACTGCACCCTGACTCATTTCTTCCCTGTAACCCCTGTAGGGGGATGTCCAATTGTCTACAGATGGGCATTGGGTCTCCACCCCATGCTTTCCGCCCCATCCCACCTCCTGCCCCCCACCATTCACCTTGGGTATGATTTTGTTCTAGGTCTTAGATGCCTGGTACTTGGATTTCATTGACACCTCACGATCACACAGGCTGGTGGGCTTTGTAGCTTCATAGCTAAATGGCCGCATGTTTACCTTCAAGTCTTTAAGACCCCAGATATTTTGATAACTGAGCACCATCAGCTTTCTTCACATTTATTTATGCACCCATTTTTTCCTGTGATTTTTCTTCTGTGGCCGTGTCATTTATAGAGCTCTAAATACAGGCAAGAACATATAATGAAAGAAGACCAGAACTACGTACTTATATCTATGTTAAGAATTAATGTGGCAAATGGACATTGAGTCTTAACTCAAGTATTCCCTGAACACAAGAACACCTTGTTCTAACAACCCAGCATTCTGTAATTTCTTTTCTAATAGAGCTGGAATTCTAGAATAAGAGAGAAGCAAGGTTTCTCTCAGAGAAAAGGTCAGATAAAAAATTAAAAAGAATAATACTACAGTGTGTTAGTTTGGGTTAACTAGAGAAACTTCCAGAGACACTCAAATGTGTGTAGAGAGAACATTATATCAAAGAGCAATTATACATTTAAAAAAATCCCAAACTAGTCCAGATCAAGTCTATAAATCTGATATTATCCCACATGCCAATACTAATCCACAAATTCCTCTTTCGACTCATGCAGCCATGAAATGATGCTGAATGCAGGAGGGGTGGGCCAGTGGCTCAATGGATACTGAATGCAGGAAGATCACAGGTCCGTGTGTGGGAAGTCTTGTGGATCCAGTAGTGGTGGAAGCATCTCAGCACTGGTGGGGGGCCCAAGTGGTTGGTCCAGTTCCAGGAGTCTGGCTGCATCAGTGTAGCTCCATGTGGCTTGTCATCAGAAAGACCAAGCAGAATGTCTCCTGCCTCCAGGGAGGAATACAGGAGTTCCCAGAATCCTCAGGAGAAGGCCATGCCCACATGGAGGCCTAATTGACTATGGCGTGACTGACAAGCTAGACTTCACCCCTTCACAAGTTGACAGGAGATTATGCAACTGCCACATATAGCTATCCTCATTTTCATTGAAATTAAATTTGGTAATTATTTGATCTAGATATTGGTAAATAAAAATTAATAATAAATGTAGAGGTTCCTTTACTTGGAAAAAGAAATAAAGTAATAGAGTGATTCTAAACAATCAAATACAATATATATTTCTTTATATATATATTTTTACTGTACCTATATTATTTACCATATATTTAATGTGTTCAAAAGCCATAATTCCTATACTTTTTTTTCTGACCAGTAGTGAGAATGGAGTTACCGGATGGGTGGAGGGAAGGTGGGGTAGAGAGGGGGAGCTAATTACAAGGATCTACACATGACCTCCTATCTGGAGGATGATCATCAGAGGAGTGGGTGAAGGGAGATGGAAGACAATGTAAGATGTGACAAAATAATAATAATTCATAAAGTACTGAGGGGTGTGGGACCGGGGGGAGTGGGGAGGGGAAGGGATGAGAAGCTGTCATCAGGGGCTTGGGTGGAAAAGCAGAGATCTGGAGAATAATGACAAAGGGGCTTGGAACAATTTATGTTTGTATGTATTGTGATAGATGATGTATGAGCTCCCGATAAAATAAGTTTTTAAAAAGACCTCAGAATATTCCACGATTTATTTAATCATATTTAAATCTATTTTATTTTAATTAATTGTATCTTCTCACTTTGTTTTGAATGTGCAGTGCACTCAAATGTGCCTACGTTGGCATTCTTTTCTATTTTTTAAACCAGAAGTTTCTAATTAAGAAATTCCCCTATGTGATTCATATATGTATAAAATGTATTTCTTCCCTGGCTGAAACATTTGGAAGCTGTTTCCCTTGAGATAGATTTCACTGTTTTGTAATGACTCACGGGTGAAATCAATTATCATTACTTTGAAAGTTAACTTTTTCCTGCACAGGTAGCTCAAACAGAGATATTCAACAACTCCTAACATTTTCAGTATTCCATTTATGTATTCACATTATTTATGCATGCTACTTAATTTTCTTGCAAATGTTTCATTAAAATTGATTGAGGCCATATTGACATAACATATTTTCTGTGATTACCTATTATATTAAGAGATAGTGAAATATAAGTATGCTTACATGAATTTTCAGAAAAGCCTGTTACTTAGAAAACTATATCAAAAGCCATTCACCTACTGTCTGTATTTCACATAAACTTTTGTTAAAAGTGACTTTTATAGCTGGGTAATAAAATATTTGTTTGTATATGTGTATGTTTTAGCAAGAGCAGAAATGTGTAATGTTGACCTGAAAGAACCATGATATCAAATAATCTCCATGTTACATGGGCATCACATTTCAATTTTGTTATTACACTGTGCTTGCTAAATGGAAAACACTAACAGCAGTTCTAGACTTACATAGGTATTCCAAATTAATTTATTTTTGCAATGCTAAATATGTACTACTTATAAAAGCATAAGACACAATTTTGTTTCATTTTTGTTTAGTAATTATTACAAACAAGTTAAAAACTCTCTTAAAAACAAACAAATAAATCCTCCCTTAATCTCACACCTTCCCTCATCTCTGTTTCCATTCTGCATTTCTCTATTTCTGGCCACAGTAAATCTTTGGAGGAAGAAGTATTATTTTCATAATCCAGCTCTCTCTCATCTTGATTTTTCTGGTGAGTGTTTTAATCAGGTCTTCATTTTCATGACTCTATTGAAATATAGTTTTCTTCACTCAGGACTGATTTCCGTATTACCAAACAGGTCAATCATCAGTTTGCACTTACTTGATTGCAGCAACTTCTGGCACTGTTGATCATTTCCTTTCTTGAACACCTTCCATTACTTCTAGGGAATCCACCTCTCCTGCACTCCATCTTGCTACACCGTGCATTTGTTCTCAGTGCTTTCAGCTCCTGGAATTGTAAAGGTAGCCACAGAAGCAATCTGAGACTTCTTCATCTATCTTCTTCTCTAGGTGCTCTGATCCAGTGTTATGGCTTCACACGCCATCTGTAAACGGATTGCTTCTCACATATGCAAATGTCCATGCTAGTTGTAGGATATTTCCTTGTAGAATCAACATTTCTAAAAGAAAACTATGTTGATTTTCCTTCCCTGATATCCAGGGATCTCCATTTCAATAAATGGCATCACTGTCACTCAGTTTTTCCATCCATCCTATAGCCATGTTACATTTCACAGCTAATCAACCCTTCACCAAATCCTCTAGGTACCTCCACCCCACAGACACATATAGAATTTGGTGGCATGGCCTTGCCTTCAACCACTATCTTTCTTTTTTTATTATTTGTTAATTGTTTTATTGGGGGCTCATAGAGTTTTATCACAATCCATACATATATCCATTGTGTTAAGCACACTTGTACATTTGTTGTCATCATTTTCAAAACATGGTTTATTTTTTTGTGACTTATACTTTTTTTCATAAATCATTTTATTGGGGCTCATACAACTCCCATCATGATCAATACATGTGTCAATTGTATGCACACCACATTTGCACATCTATTGCCATCATTACCCCTGAAAAATCTTCCCTCCAATTTGGGCCCCAGTACCAGCCCACCATATTTCCCTTCCCTCCCCGCTCTCCTCCCCCATGAACCTGTAATAATTTACAAATTGTTGTTACTTTGGTGCCTGGCTATCAAAAGATATAGCATCTGGGATCTTAAAGGCTTGAAAGTAAGCAAGCAGCCATCTAACTCAGAAGCAACAAAGTCCACATGGAAAAAAGTACATCAGCCTGTGTGACCACAAGGTGTCAAAGGAATCTAATGTCAGGCATCAAAGAACTAAAAGTTATATTATTATAAATGAGAAGGAGTACGGATTGGAGATTCAAAGTCCATCAATAGGTAAAACAACATCCCCTTACAGAGCGATTTCAGGGAGGAGACAAGTCAGTCAAGGTACAGTGTGGTAACAATGAGGAATACAACTTTCTCGAGTTTTCAAATGCATCATCCCACCCACTCTCGTGATCTCAATTCTACCTGACAAATCCAGCTAGACAAGGGGCAATACACTGAAGCTAGAAACATGGGGAATTCAGGATCAGTGGTGTGAGTAGTGATACCGGGAGGGTGGCATGGAAGAGGGGAACCAATTGCAGGGATAGATATATAGCCTCCTCTCTGGAGTATAGACAGTGGTGAAGTGGGTGAAGGGACACATCAGACAGTGTATGATATGATGAAGTAATAACACTTTCTTTCTTTTGAATAACTAAAACTTTTCAGCTCACATGTTGTTCATGTTTGGGCCCTATAGTCTATTTCATATTCATAGAAAACTTTTAAAATATTATTTTTGAGGCCTCTGTTCTTCCTTTTCCAATTTTATATCAACTGTTTAGAACAAAGTGAAAGTCTGAAAGAATATATTTGTCTTCAATATTCACTGTCAAAAACTATTTACATAGAATCAAATTGACTACTATTTAAAAACTCAGATAGGGACCTTTGTGGGGAGTGGCACACACCTAACACTTTGTTGTTAGGTAACAGAGATTTAGGTCCATCACAGAGAAACCCTCTTTTCAATAGAAGATAACATAGAGCAGCCCTGCCCCATCTTCACAATATTTTTTATGTTTGATCTCATTGCTGCAGCCAGTGTCCATCTATCCTAATGAGGATCTTCATATTTTTCACTCACCTTCTACATTACCAAGCATAATGCTCTTCTTCAGGAACTAGTTCCTAAAAACATGTCCGAACTGCATAGTTTAAGTACACGCTTTTACAAGGACACAATGGAATATTCTGGTATCCCCACTCTTGATGTTTCTTAAGATCCACATAGTTGAAAGATTTTTCATAGCCAGCAAAGCACATGTGGTAGTTACATAGTCTGGTGTAAAGTTGGGACTTGATAGGGTTGAGTGAAGGGGTGGAGTCTAGTCTATCAATCAGATCATAGCCAATGAGGTCTCTGTGTGGGCATGGCCTTCCCCTAAGCATTCTGGGAATTCCTGCTTTTCCTCTTTGGGGGTGAGAGACACCTTCCTCGTGGCATTCCCTTGGAGACTCAATACTGATAAGGCTGTGAGACATCCTTAAGGAAAAGCCATATAGACCCATCCTGATGTAGCCCTGGAGAAGTCACGTGGAGACGGCTGGCAGAGCTGAGATGATTACAATGCCACTGAATCCAAAGACTTTCTAGCCACCGGCCTGTGATCACCCTCTATTTGGTGTCACTGCATTTGTTTCTTGAGACTGAAGAGGACTTTATGGATTGCTATCAGACATATGGGCTAATGTCAGCCTTATGGGCTTGCAGTGAGCTGGGTTGGGATGTTCTCTTAACGTACAATTACCCTTTATGTAAAACTCTCTCATACCCACACAAGTGTCTTTGAGTTTGTTTCCCCAGACTAGCGCAGCACATGTGAACATACTTTTTGTATCAGCTGCTGTGAGTCGAGATGCGTCTCACATCAGCAAGGATATATCCCTCAATCCACACTCTCTTCTGAATATGACTTGAACACCCAGCAGATTCCTGTCTGTGTTCTACCACACCCATTTTTAACATTTTATTGGGTTTATTTTTTGTATCCTAATTTGTCATCACCCTCACCCCTTAATTTTGAGGGGCTATCTGTTCATTACATTTATCATCATACTTAAAATTGGGGCGGGTTTTTTGCATGTGTGTGACAGAGAGAAAAACTAATATTTTTAACCATACCTATAATATGTGAAATCTTGAGATAGAGACAGCTCCATTCTTTAAGAAAAATAGAAGCAATTATACTTCTTGTTGGAAGTGAAAATAGTCTCATATGCTAGACTGAAAAAAAGTTAAAATATACTTAAAATAAAAATTTAGTGATTTAGAGATAAAGAGAAAAAATTGATAGCATATTATGTAGGCAAGTTTGTGCTACCTAGTATCTGATGATGATATTTCTCAAAATTAAAAATGTACATCTTTTACTACAGAAATTCCATTTATCAGCATTTATGCTACATAAACCTCTAAAGTAGGTGATTTGTACAAGATTACCTCCTGTGACATTGTGAGCAATTATGGTAAGTCTATATGGTGTAGACTTGGTCTAATTAAGATGAAATGTCAACCAAAGACACTGATAATAACATTTTATTTAAAACAGCAGATCTGGAATCTACTTCTTCTGAGAAGGTTCAGTGTGAATGTCCACGAGGCTTGGCCTATCACCATGAAGGTACACACACAAGAGTGCAACCATGGGGTGACCAAAAAGTAGGACACTGTGGCTGTTGAGGAGGTGACTGTGGACTTCTAGGAAGAATGTACCTTGTGGGATCTTTCTTAGAGGAATCTCTACAAACATGTGATGATGGAAACTTTTAAAAACCTGGCCTCAGGAGCCTCCCCTTCTTTATTTCCCAGTTCATACTCAGGACCCAGGTGAGCCTGGAGACAGATAATTTGAGATGCTTAAATTGAGGCAGATGAGGATCTCAAATCAGGATACGCTGTGTAGAAAGATAATGGATCGTTCTTGGTTGGATATTTTGTGCTTCCTTGAAGAACAAAGGTTTGCTAAAGAGAAATATGGTCCAATCTAGGGAGTTAGAAAACTGGTATTACTATCTTGCACATTGATGCATCACAAGGAACAATTTCAGTGTCTAAGTAGTGTGCGAACCACATTCAACCACCTGACTTCAAATGTCCTCATGGCTTTGCTGCTTTTATTTAGAGAGGGCATTGATTTGGCTTCAGGAAACCTGAGCTACGAAGTGGATTCAGTGAATTTTGAGGGGGTGGATGTGGATTTTATGCCAGACAATTGAGCATTGTTGAATGTTTCTCAGAAAGAACTCTACTAAGATATGATGATGGGAACCCTCCCAAAACTCACTGTAGTAGAGAAACCACCCACTAGAGATGTAAGGGTCAGATTATTGAAAAATGATGCTAGTGACGCCATAGTACAAGAAGTCTGCGAGTTTCATGTACATAAAAAGCAGGATAAAGAGAACACACCTTTCAATACTCCAGATGTTGCACCTCCAGCCAGCAATCTGCATTGCTACACTGTAAGTCTCTACCATGACCTGCTCCCCCACACAGCATTTCTAGACTCTGCTTCACCTCAACATCTAATCTTCCTATTGTCTGCCTCCTTGGTCTTGGTCCAGTGACTGCATGAGTTGAAAATGCCTTCTGTGTATTAACTGACCCATGGAAAGGTGTTGGGCTGAGCTCTCTGTACTATTGTGTGGACTAATTTGGTATTCTATTCCTTTTCCTGATATAAACATATATAGACCTTTATAAATAAATATATTTATTCATAAGTGTCCTGGTTTTGCACCTCTATAGAACCCTGCCTAATACAGTGGTGCAATAATTTGGAAAATGATATCAATAATGGTTGTACAACACAAAAATTTTAACCAATGGTACTGAATCATATATGTAGAAGTGGTTGAATTGTTGAATGCTTTGTTTTGAATATTTTTGCTACAATTAAAAAATAATTACATGAATAACAATGAATACAAGGAAGAAGAAAATGTTCTACAATTGTAGTGATGATTGTACAACTCTTCTTGATATGACTCAACTATTGAATTGTATGGCATGTGAATGAAGTATCAGTAAACTATTGAAAGATAATAAAACAGCAGATCCTGTACCAGGATAAATAAAAAAGTATGCCCCTATGGTTTCAGTGTATACAGACAAAACTTTATCACAAAACAAAATTTACTTAAATATATCTCTGTGATTAGTGGGCGGCTGCAAACAAGTTATTACAGTAACGCATTGTTCGTGGTCTACTTAGGTTCTCTTTAAAAAGAACAATGAAAACTTAGCTTCTGAGGGTGTCTGCAAGGCCACTGACATTCAAGGCAGGGGTCATCTCAGAAAGTTAGGGTGGCTTCGTATTTTTTTACTTTGAAGGGCTCATCATAGATTTTCTGAAAAGACATAGGATGATCACAAGAATTATCATTATTATTAAGAAGAGGAAATCCAGTTCTTTTATTGAAAACTACACTTGATAAAAATAAAAAAGAAAGAAAACTGCACTGATTAGGGAAAAACTAGTGTGACAGGCTGAGTTAACTAAAAAAACAAGTGTAGGGACATTCATATATGTGTAAGAACGAACTTTCTACCAAGAAGTCTTCATATATCAAGGAAACATATCAATCCTGGCCAGATTAAATTCTTAAGTCTGATTCTAGTCCATAAATCCCTCTTCAGACTCAAGCAGCCCCAAACAATGATGTAAAATGCAGGAAGATCACAGGCCAGAGGACTTAAAATCTTGGGGATCCAACAGCAGTGGAAGCATCTCCAGGGCTCCTGCAGGCCTCAGCATGACTTGCCAACAGTAAGGTGAAGGCAGAGAGAGAGCTGGTGTGGAACGTGGAGGTGGGGATTAGGTTCCCAGGCTAGACTCCACCCCTATACTTTTCTCTCTTCAAGTTGACACAGAATTATGTAAGCACCACCAGACCACCCCTTGTCAACCTGACACTTTTGCGTAATTCTTTATCCATACATAATTTTGAAAACAAAGACAATAGTAAAATCACATTTGTGCCTAAGAGTATGAAACTAAAATGCATGCGACTCAAAGTGTGCCATCCCCATTTAAACATAATATTCTACAAGTTAACGAAACAGCAATACTGTATGCCTAACAATTGCAGTTAAGCAAACATCTACACCATAATCCTATAATACTATCATCATAGCCTCCCAACTCATGAAAATTTGTAAGTCAGCCACTTCATGCCTTTATACTTCCCATTTTGGGTATTCAATTTCTGCACTTCCCACTCATGTCAACCCAGTGCTCTCGTGAAGAATCTTGTCCCAGTTGGAACCTTGCTGAATCCATATCTATAAGCAAAGTTAAATCAGGATAGGCCATACAAAGTGTCGTAGCAATATGACTAATACAGAAGCTCAAAAATCATAGCTGCATCTTCTCAGGTTCTAGTCAACTCAATGTGTGCTCCCTTGCTTAGCCTCATCATGCCCATTGGCCGCCTCACTTTTCAACCATCGATCACTTCACAAAGTCTCAACAACCCTAATCCCTTTGGGCTAGGCCATGCCATAGGCTGTGGTTCCTCACAACTATTTACACTTCAGACGAGTCAACCCATTCTCATCTTCTCCTTTAGCACTGTGAACCAGGTCTATGGGTGTCGGTGGCAAGACTCAACACTATCGCTGCTTTTCTTCTACTTCCAATCAATAAATGGCACCTAGTGCTGCCCACAGGCTTTCTTTAGTTCTGGACAGGAGAATTTCTTTATGGCTCCGGAGTTTTCCAGCTGTAGGAGCAAATCACTAGTTCAAATTTCAAAAAGGCCAAATTCTTCTCTCTTTTTAGTCTGCCAACAGCTCTCTCTCCACCCATCATTTTGAGTGCAAACATCCTGAGTACTCAAGACACAGGATGGGACATATCATTTCAGAGCCTTCTTTGCAGGTGTGTCCTATACCCACTAAAAATCAATTTAATGACTGATGACAGTGGGCTTACAAACACTCTACTTTCTTATTTCCCAATAATCATTTCTATCACACATTATATCAATGGCAATATTAAGAAGAAATCAGTGTACTGCCAGACCCTAAACTTAATTTTTAAAACAGTCAAATTCAATCCTTATCTAAACTATCCCTTTCACATGAAGATGGCCTTAAGCTTCTGACTACATCAAGCCAAGGCCACGCTTTCTGTCAATCATTTTGACTAAGCAGCAAGGCCTCAGAGTGTGGGAAATTGAGTACCAGGAAGAGAATGTGTGTTGCTAAATTCTCTATGCTAATAGAGTCTGGAAGGCTGACTTTGTTAGAGGAAGACCTTTATATTTTTGAGGTAAAGATGACTCCCAGTCATATTCTCCTGACTAAAACTTACACCCACAGTATCCTCCCACTATAGTGCTACTTTAAAGATGCCTCTTACAAGCACATGGCTGTTCTCTCTATGCACTGAAGGATAACCGTCACTGAAAACAAACAAGTTCTACTGTTTTCTTCATTCAAAGGGCAGTTGATTTCTCTTTTCCTTCTCCCAATAGTGGTCTTGGGTTGAGTTCAGGGACATCTTGTTATGTATGTGATTGATGGACTTGCATATTCCAAGGCTATATAAACCCATGGAAAATACATTTGCTCTCATTCTTGTTCCTGACTTCTGGAAATGTGAGTCCTTGTATGATTTTTATGTTTATTTACTTTCCCTCAATTGAACAGCCTCTGCTCCAAACCCTTTCAGATTGTGAGGCAAAGCCTCACATCAGAAAAATTCAAAGGGTCATTTGGTCATGAGAACAAAATTTACATTCATCACATTCATTTTCACCATTTCAATTAGGAATAAACAAAGACAAATTCTAGAAATCAAAATCTTCACTACTTTTCAAGTAAGTCCTTGCCAGAAAAACCAGTAAACTGTCTGGCCTTATTCAGCCTCCAGATAGCCAAAGAATTAAATTGTGATATGACAGAGTTCAAACAAGTTTCCACTCTTCATCTTTATAATTTCTCTAGTACCCCGCTCTCAAGATACCATAAGATGTTAGGCTGGGTTGGAGAAATCCAGGAAGAGCTTTATATCAAGAGGTAATCATATATCATTATGTAGGATTCAGTGTGACTCGTCACCAATAAGATGAAGGCAGAGAGGGGCCTAGATTCCCAAGACCCTCCTTATGGGAAGGTCATACTCACAAGACTTGGACAGGCTGTGAATTGATTGGAAGGCCAGACTCCACACCTTTACTTTTATATCTTCAGTTTGACACATTATGTGACTAGTACAGGTAGGAAAATTCTGTGAAGGGTTTTTTTTTTTCCATCACCACAGTGTACCAGCTCATTCTTCAAAGGTAACAAGGAGTTAATAGGAAACACTCTCCTATCCACCCTAAAACCCAGATCTTGAGTTTTTGGCGCTATTTTTTCTCCTAAAACTCAAGGAACTTTTTTTTGGCATCACTGCCCTCTGGTGGGAGTGGGAGGCCCAGTCTTGCTCCTGGAGAGCTACTGCTGGATTTGAACCTCCAAGCCAGTGGGCCGCAGTCCCACATTCAACTACTATGCCACCGGGGCTCAGACCTCAAGGAACATTGATTTGAGTTCAAAGAGAATGTTCTGCCATTTTGCTATTGTGTAAATCTAAGAGGCCCACATTCTTTGAGGAGAGAAAGAAATCCTGCCTTCAGAAGTCTATAGACCTATGTAAGAGATATATGAAGAAAAATAGCTTCACATCTTGATATTATTATTTAATACAAGCTTTTAAAACTGTATAGTATTTTACTTACTTTACTGAAGGTTTTTGTCTTTGGAAACTAAATAAGAGAATAAAAGCAATAATAAAATTTAGAGCAGAACACAGTAAAATTGACAGCCAAATATTAATAGAGAAAATCAAAGAAACCAAAAGTTAGATCTTTGAAAAGATTAATAAAATTGAAAAACTTCAATACGACCTCAAGCTAGCCAAGAAAAGAGAACACACATCGCTATAATCAGACAGAGAAAGGGTAATTGCACAACTGAGCCTATTGGTAGAATAATAAAGAAATGAAGACACAGACTGCCCAAGAGGACTTATAAGTATATATTATTATTAAAGCTTTTCATATGTTACTATAACAGACACAATTTATAATAATACCTTTTAAATATCTATGACAGCAATAAGCAAATTATTTACATGGATCTTGTTTATATGTATATTATGTAAATTTATGTAAACAAATCCAGAAGATGTTACTTGCTCAACTGACTAGATATACATGTGTGTAAAGCATTTTATTGACATATAATTCACATGTGTAAATCAGTGGTTCAAAAACATCAACAGAATTAAACAACCATGAATTTTAGGATGTTTTTGCAATTCTTGCATCCACTGTTATTAGCATCTCCCGGACCCCCAACCTCCTGTGTTGTAGCCTCAGGGAACCATTGATCTAGTTGCTATCTCTCTCTGTTTACCTATCCTGGAAACCAGGAGCTCCTGCAGCTACTCAGAACCTCGCTTTCGTGCAGTTTACTAGGGAGCTTTTGCCTCCTCGCCTGGGCACCCAGGGGGGTGTCCAGAGACTCAGAGCAATGTGGCTGACCAGCACGGCCACAGGCAGACTCCTCCCTCGCGGTCTTTAACAGTATTGTTCTTCCTTTAATCTTCCTTTAGGATGTTGCCCCTCTGCCCTTTTCTATCCATAGACATGCACTTGTCACCTCCAAGACTTGTAAGCTGCCATTGCCTCCTCCTGACTTTATCTTTAAAATCATTTGATTGGGGACTTGCCCAACTCTTATCACAGTCCATACTTCCATCCATTGTGTCAAGCCCATGTTGCCATCATTCACAAAACTTTTGCATTCTACTTGAGCCCTTGGTATAAGGTTCTCATTTTTCCACCTCCCTCCCTCATGAACCCACGATAATTTATAAATTATTTTGTCATGTTTCACACTTCACCGACTTTCCTATCGTCTGTGCCCCAGGGAGGGGGTCATATGTAGATCCCTGTAATCGATTCCCCCTTTCTACTCCACTTCCCTCCACATTACCAGTATCAGCACTCTTTACCACTGATCCTGAGGGGTTCATCAGTCCTGAATTCCCTGTTGTTCCAGTTCCTAGCTGTACCAATGTACATCCTCTGAACTAGCCCAATTTGTAAAGCAGAATTGGGATAATGATGGTGGGGGCAAAGAAGTATTTAAGAACTAGAAAAAATGTATGCTTCATTATGACACTACACCCTGACTGACTCATCTCTTCCCCCTGACCCTTCTGAAAAGGGATGTCCAGCTGCCTACAGATGGGCTTTGGGCCCCCACCCTGCACTCCTTGTCATTCACAATGATATGATTTTCAATTCTTTGATGCCTGGTACCTGATTCCATCGACACCTCATAATCACAGGCTGGGGTGCTTCTTCCATGTGGGCTTTGTTGCTTCTGAGCTAGATGGCTGCTTGTTTACTTTCAAGTCTTTTAAGACTCCAGACGCTACATCTTTTGATAACCAGGCATCATCTTTTCTTCACACTTGCTTATGCACCCATTTTGTCTTCAGCAATTGTGACTTGATTTTACCATCAAGATCCCTCATTACTCTGGTAGGAAGTTTGCCAGTTGGAGGCACAGTGGGGGGTGGAGGGAACTATTCAGAACTTTGCTTGGCAGCCACTAAGCAATCCTCCTCCCCTTCTCCTCTCTAAAATCTGATTCTAGCTGACAATGAAGACCTTTCTGCCAAAGTGGCCTTCAAGACACACACTTTAGAGAGGATGATGCATGGTTATGGCATGAGGCAGGTTCTGTACCGAGCTGACCGGCTGATCTGGCCAGCAGACAGGCGAGCTTGAGCCTGCTTCCATCCTGATATTCATCCCAGCAGCAGTGGACTCATAAAATACTTGTGTCTTGTGATTAATTTTACTCAGCATAATGGTGACTAGATCACAAGGTGCTTCATGGCTTCATTGTTTTTAGAGACATGTAGCATTCCATTGTCTGAGTATATCAAAGTGTATTTTTATCTATTCTTCTACTGATGGGGATTTGGGTTGCTTTCAACTTATTGTGAACTGTGCTGCAATGAACAAGGGAGCATAAATCTGTTCATAATCTCTTATTTCTTTGACATATATGCTCAGCAAGGATATTGTTGGGTCATATGGTATTTCTATTGTTAGCTATTTTAGGGAGTGGCATATTGCTTTCCACAGTGATTATATATATTGACAAGTCCACCAGCAATGCATGAGTTCCAAACTCTCCACAGCCTCACCAGCATTTATCTTTTAATCTGACTATGGATGTTACATATTATCTCATTGCTGTTTTGATTTCTATTTCTTGGATGGTGAGATAATTTCCTCATGTGCTTGTTATCCATTCAAGTGTCTTCCTTTGTAAACTATCTTTTCAGGTCCTTTTTCCTTTTTGTGGGCTTGCAGTATTCCGTAAATTTTATTAATTAGTCCTATGTCCACTATGTCATTGCTAAATCTTTTCCCAATCTGTTGTCTCATTTTACTTTTGATGTATAAAGACATTCTATTTTAATAGACCCCAGTCATGTTAGCTGTTATCTTCTCTATGCTATTAGGGCCCTTAGATTTGTCCCAATTTTCTCACTTGTGATCCTGATATCTTTGGGTTATACATTTAGGATTCTATTCCACCTTGAATCTGTTTTTGTGCATGGGGTGAGGTATGGGACTTTTTTCATTCTTCTGCAGATGGATATGGTTTTCCACCATCATTTGTTAAAGAGGGCATCCTGATTCCACTGTCTATTGGACCTTTGTTGAAAATCAGTTATCTGCAGGCAGATGATATTTCTGGGTTTCCTTTTTCCAATGGTCTATAGATTATCACTCGACCATTGCCAGACAGTTTTGAAAACTGTAGTTGGTTTTGAGGCCAGGTAGTGGAATGCGACCTACTATTTGGGGGCAGATCTTTTATCTTTCATTTCTCCCTTCTCAATATGCAGTTAGTAATTTTTATATTTCTTTAAGGAATGAAATTGAGATTTGGATAGGGATTGCCTTGTGATTACTTTAATACTGAGATTTTCACAATACTGTCTTCTTATGTATGAACACATGATGTTCTTCCATTTCTGTTGGTTTCTTGATTTCCTAATGGTCTGTGGTTTTCTTTGTACAGGTTTTTTCTTCTTTGATTAGGGTTATTCCTAGGTATTTCAACTTTTGTTTGGCTATTATGAATGGCATTGTTTTCTTCATGTCTTTTTTTCTGATCTCTCATCAGTACCATACAGGAGTCCAATTGATTTCCAATTGTTGCCACTACACTAAATTCCTCGATTGTTTTCAACAATCCTATTGTGGAAACCTTGGAGTTCTCTATAAATTAAATCATTTGTAAATAGCAAATTTGCCCAATTGTACTCCCTTGATTTCCTATATTCAGCCTAAGGCTTCCAACACAAGGTTGACTGAGTTGAAATGAGACATTTCAGGTTCTTGTCTTCAATTTTACTTTTAGTGTGCTATTAGCCATTGTTTTTTCACATATGGCCTTTATTGTAATTTCCCACCTATTCCTATCTTACTGTTTTCTTTGGAATGGGTCTTGGATAATGTCAAATACTTTTTCTGTATCAATTGGTAGGATATGTGCTCCTTATCCTTACCTTGTTTAAGCAGTGCATTATTCTTTCAAATGTTTAACCATCTTTGCATCCCTAGTATGAATCTCACTTGGTCATGATGTATTATTTTTTAAAGATGTTGATGGATTCCATTGACCAGGACTTTGTTGAGAAGTTTTGCATCTAAATTCATGAGGGATATTGGTCTATAGTCTTCTATCACTGTGGGGTCTTTGCTTGGTTTTGGTATCACAGTTATGTTGACTTAATAGAATGAATCTGAGTTTGCTTATGTGTAACGACTGCTTCTTTCTTTTTTTTTGGCATCACTGCCCTGTGGTGGGAGTGGGAGGCCCAGCCTTGCTCCTGGATTTGAACCGCCAAGCCAGTGGGCCACAGTCCCGCACTCAACCACTATGCCACTGGGGCTCAGTCACTACTGCTTATTTCTAATCATTTATTAATTATATAATTGTATGATTTCCATGAAAGGAGTCCTGATGGTCAGCAGTTTAAAACCACCAGCTACTTACCCCTAGTGAGGAAGTTTTCTACTCCTATAATGAGTTAGTCTCATTTGAAGTATAGAATACAGCAATGGATATCTTAAATGTTTTCTGTAGAAGTAAATTACCATGTGCTTCATGTCTTTAAGTAAAGGTAGGTATTTAGCCATGTGAAACATTGGAAAACAGTTCAATATGCATGTAAAAATCTAGATTCTTAACTAGAATTTTAGTACTTGAGAGCCTACCAGAGAATTTTTTTGTTGCTACGAAAGGAGAAATTCACGTAGATGCTACAAGATCAATTACCAATTAATCCAAGTAGATAAGTAATATATAAGCCAGTCCTGGGGGGTGGGGGGTGGGGAAGAAATGATAGTCCTTAAATTGTTTGAGCTTGAATTTTATATTGAGATTAATTCATTAAGCCAGTATTATTAGAGCAATCTTGAGATATCACTAAGGGTGGAAGACTCTAGGTAAATGAAAGTGTTCTGCAGATAAAAATGTTTCATTTTCAAGTGTACTGACAATCATTTTGTTGTAATTTTTGTTTTTCAACATCGTAAGATGTTTCATGTGTCGAATCATTAACTCTTAGCTGCAAACAATTCCTCAACTTGATGATCCAAGTAGAAATCGTTTGAGCATTCAACAAGAAGCTCCAGTCTCGGAAACTCAAGAGAAACAGTTCTGCCCTGCGCTATGGCGGTGCTCTGCTGTGGATGCGCTCGACAGCAATGAGCAAAACATTGTTTTAAATTATCACTATAACTTGTCACACATTTATAAGTAAAAGAATTCAGATGTAGAACCAAATTTCCAATCCTTCAAACAATGGCCACTATATTTATATTGAAATAAAATGTTCATAGTAACATTATCTAGTCGAAGAAAATGCGGCACACAGTCAATACATCACCCAACAAAATAAATCTTATATGGTTCATTTTAATAAATTAAGCACTGCATGAAAACATGCTAGTAAAAAAGTATACATTTTCCCAAATAATTCTTAAAGCAGCATCCTAAATTCAATTTCAATAATTGTGTTCACTCAAGTTAAACACTATACATGTGCATGATATATATATACTTCAAACTAATAGAACCATATGAAATTAAATGTAAAAGGTCTCAGAGAAATATCCAGCTTAGCATTACATAATATTTATTATCTTATCTATCTGCCATTGTAACAAGGGAACAGGGAATTTGATATATATTTTTACTGTGTGCAGAATAGAAGCAAATCTTTTGAGATAGCACTATTGAAATCAGAGCTAAGACTAAGTCAGGAAAATCTTAAATTTTTGATACTGGTTTATACCTGTCAACTACTTCCACTAACATTCAATAGATTTCATTTTATGAAATTTCATTTTTCAATTGTATCTGATCCATACCCAGAATTTAAATAACTTAGTAAACACCACATTTTAAAAGGTAGTGTAGGTCCTCTTAATAGTTTTGATCTGTTCAATAACTGTGGAAAAGGAAGTAGAGGAATAAGGTACAGATAAGAAGACAAAAGTCACTTAAATTAATTATGATTACAATAACGAAAGCTATTCAGACTCCTTTATCAGATTATGGAAAGCGTGGAGGGTAGGTAGAATACAACTGTGGAATACAATGTCTGTATCTGACTCTAAATTTCTTATAGTTAAGATGAGTGGGCTTGGGAAAGTCAAAGTCTTAGGAAATAATTTTATCCTTCAACTTAGAAAAAAAAGGTCAGACCAAGTAATTTTTAAAACTCCTTACAAATTAGTGGTCCTCTCACTCTTAGAAACTTATCAATAAAATTATAAACCCCTAACTTACTCTCAGGTACCTTTTTGGCAACAAGAAGCTTCAATACAATTTAAAATCATAAATTAAGTAACCTTTTCAAAGTCTGGTGGAAACACAAATAACTAGGCTATTGTTATGCCAGAAATAGCTGTGTTCTCTCATTAAGAAAGTATTCTCTCTTTATGGTTTAAACATTTATAGTTAAAAAGTATAACAACTTTCTTAGTTGTGAATTAAAATTCTGCCTATCATTTAACTGTGCATTTTTTTTTTTTATAAACTTTTTTTTTTTTGGGGGAGGGAACATCACTGTGCATTTTTTTAAAATTCACATTCAAATGTATCTACAATGATCCTATCTGATGAAATTGGTTTCAGTAAAGTTTTAAAACATTCACAAAATAATATTTTCTTTAGCATATATTCTTAGCATTCTTTAAGTGATAGCAATTTATAAAACCTGATGGCTAACTTGAAATTTCATAGGTTTTTAGTGTCCTTAATTAGAATTAAATATTATAATAAATTAGTATAAATATAATGACATATCTATATTAACATTTTATGCTTGGAAAACATGTAGAGAAATAATACCCTTTATATTGATATATATATTCAAGGAAATATTACAGGTTTAATTTTCCACTTTGAATTTCAGAAAGGGAACAATATTACCATATGTTCAACAGCCCCCCCAAACTCAAGACTTACTTCTGTGACGGAAGAGTTTATTTCATTCAACTAGATAATTTCAGTATATGTTGCTATTAATAGAACATAATGTATTCTTTCATGTAATGAAACAAAAAAAAACTCATTCATATTTGAGGGAAATGTTATGCTGGCTAATTACAGACGTTAATTTCCCATTCCATCGTTCTTTAGAAATAGCCTTGAAAATTAAAGCTTTATTTTCAGGAGTTCTCTAATAGAGATCCCTAATCTATAACCTCTTCTGTTAGATCCTATACTGGGTAGGAAGGCAAAGATTTCTTCTTATATGCTAAAAATCTAGAATGTTATAAAACCCTTATCCAGCCTACATTAATCTACTCACATAAATGAAGTGGGGGGGGGGGAGCTCATGACAGTAAGTAGTTGCTGGTGACTATGAGTCACTTGCTAGGCTATTTTATGTTGCATGCTATACATTAATTAAGAAAATTTATTTCATTCTCGCCATCTCACAGAGATGGATGGTAACTCACTAAATATGATAATAGAATAGTGGAGAAGAAAATCCTCAGGGAGTTAAACAATTATTTAATGTAAAAATCTATCATACACATTTATGACTTATCCCTCCCGAGTTGCTGTACTTTGCTTCTATTTTTCCTTTCATTTACCTGTAATTTGAAAGCATCTTTTAGCTCTGACCTGCTGATTCACATGCCACAAATATCTAACATTCTATTCTAGAAGGCATATGTAGAACGGTTCTATGGAAGACACAGATAAATGAGACTGAGTGGCCAAATCTCATGCTGATAATACACATTGCTGGTAATAGTTACAAATACATGAAGTTGTCCTCCCCTAGGTGTGGCGGCAAAGAATCTACAACAGTAGCCATAAAGAAAGGCTTCTAATTTCACCTTGGACCTTACCCCTAAACAAAAACCTATGCTACTGACATGCTCTTACAAATGTCAACCATGCTCTTATGCTCATTAACACTACGCAAGAAGGTAATATTCACTTTATGAAACCTATTGAATGGTATTCTCAAAAGTTATGCTACATCACTTGCTGAGTTTTCTGATATTCGACAACTGTACACAGATGTTGGGATAATTATTTAAATCTTAGGAATTCATATTTCATCATATAAATTAAATGAGGCTCATCAGCTCAAATAAATATCAATCTAGATGATCTCTAGACAATACAAGAAGGCTTCAACAAAGTTTGTGGAAAAAAGAACTATGAGGAAATGAAAAATATCCATAAGCTTTTTTGAAGTCCCTTCAAATGTGATCTTAGGCTCTGAGAGTTAAAATGGTCATGTGAGAATTTTCAATTTTCTGAGGTCCCATGGGGATGTGAAAAAAATGCATCCTGATGCCTGAGGTAGAATGACTGAGATTTAATCAGTTCTAATGCCAACTCAGCTGGGCAGCTTATTTGATTTCTCTGAACCTTGGTCCTTTTACCTACCAAATGAAATTAGTAACAATCATCCTGAATGTTGTAAAAATAAGAAGTTATCCTTGTAAGTCTCTATCAGAAGTACATAAGAACTCTAAACCAAATTTACTGCCTTCAAGTTGGTTCTACTTCATAAACACTATACATAACAAGAAAAAAATCCTTACGATTAATTCCCGGCTAAAGCAGTAGTTCAAATCAGAATGCACAGCTGATATGCCTTAAACTTAAACACGTATGAGACCAATTAGTATATGAAGTGCAGAGATGAATAGAATTTCTGGCATTTTCCTGCAAATGACCTTCTCATGCTGACATCATCTAAATATAAGGTCTAAGACTAAGACTCTGGATTAATTAAGTGGACAATAATTGCCCTAGTATCTTCTAGCTTTATCCTAGAAAATACTAACAGAAGCAGTAACCTTGAACGCTTATGGAATATCCATAAAATGTGTCAGCATATAGCTACCATGAGATGGTTATCTTTCTGTATCATTGAGAAGATAAAGAAACAGTGAGATGCAATTTATAATGACAATTTTCAGAAATGGGTTCATTATAAAAGGCCTATCATGAAGTGTAGAACAGAGAAAGTACACTCATTTCAAAATACAATGCAAAAATTCTTAACTAAAATACCTCTATAGTTAGTTTTACCGACTACTACTTTGGTTGATCAAAATCCTAACTAGTATAATGCAAATGCAACTACTCTGAGTCTTTTCAAAACAAAGCATTATATCTAGTCTCTAGTAAGTACTCATTTAAAAACCTGTATCTATTAAGATATCTATTCACCTCAGATTACA
The DNA here is from genome assembly GCA_004026705.1 of Nesogale talazaci. Classification (NCBI taxonomy): domain Eukaryota; kingdom Metazoa; phylum Chordata; class Mammalia; order Afrosoricida; family Tenrecidae; genus Nesogale; species Nesogale talazaci. The sequence goes on along the minus strand of PVJH01009705.1, from coordinate 25,777 downwards.
CACCAAAATGACTTTCTTTTCACTACTTAAACACACTTAACATACCCTTTATATAGCTTAATAGAAATGATTTTGGATCATACAACTGTAGGAATTATGAGGACATGATAAAGAGATACATATTTTCCTGTTAGAGCAATCTGCTTTTTACTTTTCCACTCAGACAGCTTGTTTACTTATAGTTCAAAAAGTGCTTTCACTAATTAATCTCTAAACTATCATTTTCTTTTGTCAGCACAAGTACCTGGCAGTGAAATAGTGAATTAAAATATACGATCATAGCGTTAAATAATTAAAAGAAATAGTTTTAAACCCATGGCTACAATTTGCTGCTAGAAAAAGTGAGGGAAAAAGATGATCAGATCACTTTTGAGAAGCCAGATCTACTAGAAGTGCCCCATGAGGGAAGCGCCTCATTTTCGAGAATGGACTGCCGTTTCTTTTGTTTTCGTTCAATTCTCCCCTGCGTTTCCTTCTTTTCCTAAAAAAATTAGAAAAACGTTAAGTTTGCACACTCATAAAAACTTCTCCAAATCAACTTGCTTGCTGACATACAAAATAATAATTATTATCTATATACCATCTTGGTTATACAGAAATATCAGCTAACAAAGTTGGCCAAAGTATATTATCAAGGTATTAAGGTCCCTTTTAAAATAGGTCTCCTGCTACTTTGCTTTATTAACCTAAGTGTAGTGTCAAAAGGACTTTTAGTCCTTTTATGAATTTTAGGCCTAAGTAGTTATCATTTTAATCATACAGGTATCAGTGATTTCCATTTTAAAATATTTTCTTATATATAGCACACAGTAAAATTGCGCTCACAAAAAATGGTGTCATCTTATTTTGTCCTTAATTTTCCTCAAAATATTAAGAAATGTTTGAGTGATGAAAACGGCTTAAAAAGTACCCACTAACTTATGAGATAAAACACAACTGGTGTCGCTGAGCCCTGGTGGCGTAAGTGGTTGAGTGCGGGACTGCGACCTGTGGGCTTGGCGGTTCAAATCCAGTAGCGGCTCTCAGGAGCAGCGCTGGGTAGCTCCCACGACCACCAGAGGGCAGTGATGCCAAAAAACAAACAACAAAAAAAAAAAACACAACCTGCGTCTGTGCAGTTCTCTGAATCTCATCTCAGTATATAATCCGTAGTGTTGTGGGTTTCACAGAGAAATTCTTACCACAATGTCAGCAGCTCAAATCCAGTTAGTGCTCTGCAGAGACAGAACAAACAACTACTCCCTTAAAGGGTTAGTTTCAGAAACCATAAAGTGTCACAATGATGTAGAATCACCTAGATGGCAATGGTAATTTTTCCTAGGTTTTCCCCATACCTCGGAAGCTCCATTGCTATACACGCATTAAATCCATTTACTAAACATGTACTTATCTCTGAATAATCAAAGAATTAGCTTTAGCTGTGTATTTTAATTCCATAAGCTATCACCCTACATGTAGTAGATGCCCAGTTATTCCATTGGGTTTTTTTTAAATTCCATTGGCTTTTAATTTCATTTTGTTACAACTTCTTGAAGCCTTTGTATTCTATTGCAACTTTTAAATTATTATATTATTTCCTAGCTCAATTTACATAAAGCTAAGCACTCATTCAAATACAACATCTCATCATTTAAACATGCCATAATTTCTTCACCCCTCCTTGGTCAAAGACATGCTTTTATTTTTTGTTCTACTTCAAAACAATGCTTCCATTAATTCTTGCACACTCTAGCCAAACATCAAAGAATAGCACGAGTAAATTCATTAACAAAAAGCAACATATGAGTTTAAGTTATGTAGGTGAGTGTGAAGTACCGGAAATTACAAGTAATTTCTGAGGGCAGTTATTCCAGAGGCCTCTAAGAGTAATACCTTTTAACTAAATAATGTAATTGAAAGAAAAGTATTGAGTCAAAAGGAAAGAGAGAAAACTTTTAAGATTTAGAATCTCGGAAACCCGTAGGGCAGGTATACCTTGTCCTACAGGGTCAATACGTAGTGGAATAGATTCGATGGCAGTGGATTTAGCTGCTTTTGAGTAAAAAAACAAACAAACCTGTGTAGGAAGGATATAAGAAAGGTGAGACTTTGTCTTACGTTATCAGGGGTCACGGTACGCTGGATGAAGAAGACGCTCAGTGAGATGAACTGGAACATGGCTACAGGAATGTTAAAAAAATGAACTAGAGGAAAGGGGGAAAGAAGAGCTTATGCGGGGGGCTTAAGTAGAAAATGTGTGTAAATGAATGTGGCAACATGTATACAAATATGCTTAATACAAATGATGTATTAAATGTTAGAAGAGCTGTAAGAGCCCCCAATAAATCTGTATTAAAAAAAAATCATGGACTCAAATATAGCAGTGACAGTGAGGGAGTCACAGGACTGGGCACTGTGTACTTCTGCTGGGCACAAGGGCACAAGGAGTTGGAGTTCACTGAATAGCATATATAATGGCAGTTTTAAAGTTGACCAATAAACAACAATAAACCTATTGTTTTTATTAGACGTCTATCAATCTAATGAATTAAATGAGGGGGATATTAGATCAGGATGGATATTTTTATCCAGAGAAGTTTTGTTCACTTCTCCCTGTGTGGCCTTCTGAAGTGTTTTGAAGGTTTTTTCACATTGGTCTAGAACATTTCTTAAATATATTCCTACTACCTTCAACCTTTTTTCCCCCTTCTGTGTTTCATATAACTCTTTAGGTAGTCTGGCTTGTTTTTTTTTGTTTTTTTTGACTTTATGCCTGTTTCTTTAACTAGTCTAGATTCTAAATAAGAATAGTCAGAAATACTCTGAAAGAGAAGCTATAAAGAATAATCCAAGTAGGTATGATAATGCATAAAGTCCCAATAATTACATCATCTGCCACTGGAATATGCATAAGGGTGATTGATGAAACAGAACATTTAAAAAGAGTTCAAAAAGACATGGGAAGGACAGTGTCTTGTATTGGTGAGTACAAGGCAAATTATCCTACAAAAATATTTATTTGGAAAAATTAAAGCTAGACTCAAATTGGAATGCTGTATCAGGATAAATTCTAAGTACATTAAATACTATAAAATTACAAATTACTAGAAGTGAAAACAAGGTAATTTTGGGGGGGGAATCACTGCCCTCTGGTGGTCGTGGGAGCTACCCAGAGCTGCTCCTGAAAGCCACCGCTGGATTTGAACCACCAAGCCCACAGGCCGCAGTCCCAACTCAACCACTTATGCCACAGGGGCTCAGCCCGAAAATAATTTTTTTAACTTCAAATCAAGGAGATGGCATTTCCAACTGTAACTGAGAAACATGAAGCAAAAAGAAAAACTGATATCTTACCTAACAAAATTATGCAACATAAAATACCACATGTTAAAAGGAAAACAATATACAAGAAAAAGTTACAACTGGTCATTTCCATGTTATTTTTTAAGTTTCTAGAAATAAATAAGAAATAGCAGCAACTCATTAAGAAAATAGACGAAGTCTTCCGATTGAAATACAAATGTTTGTTAAACAATGAAAAAGAAACAAAAAATACTAAATCTTAGAAATGCAAATCAAAAATAATCTGGCTACAATTAACAGGAGAGCATGCACTAAAAAATATTTTAAATTGACTGAATAAACTATGAGGAAAGAGATTCTCTCTATATCAATTGCAAAGTAATTCAAGGCTTACATAAGGCACTTCTGGTAATAGGTAATACAATTACATGAACCTTTAACCTAAAAATTGCACTCTAGAAATGTACCCCACCCACATTATGCTCAGAGTTATTTATTGCAGCTTTGTTAGTGAAAGCAAATACAGAATGGAGACATACACAAATGTAATCAATGGAATACTATATAGAGTACTACCAAAAATAATTAGGTTCACTATCTATTGATAGAGAAATGCCCCCAAAATACTTTCAGTAGATAAAGAAAAAAATGCAAGGTGAAAAAGAATATTGTGACTTTGAAGATTTGGTATTTGAAGAATAATCGAAGCATTCATAGAAATCAGAAGACCAGGAAGAAAATACATGTACATAAGGGGATTTCTAGGTAGAAATTCTCAGTAAATTCTCAGGAGACACAAACCTTTGAAAGGGAGGTAGAATATACAGATATTGAAATACAGATACAAAATATCACACTAAGCTAACAGGTCCTTATCAAGAGGAAATCTATGACAAGAATGAAGACTGAAAAACAAAAAAAAGTTAAGTGTTGTAGTTACAAATTCTGCTGTCAATTTGAGTCTTAAGAGTGAAGGGGGGGGCTGAGCCCCGGTGGCGTAGTGGTTGCGTGCGGGCCTGCGGCCCACTGGGATGGAGGTTCGATTTTAGCTCCTCGGAGCAAAGGCTGGGCCTCCTACTCCCACCACCTGAGGGCAGTGATGCCCCAGCCCCCCTCCCCGCCCCCCGCAAAAAAAATCAAACAAAAAAAAGAGTGAAGGGGTGGAGTTTAGCCTGTCTCTCAGTTCACAGCTTGATGACCTCATTTGTAGGTGCTAAGGAGAGATATAGCTAGTAGGAGGTGGGACACATCCTCACTCCCTGTGAGACATTCTTGCTGACAAGACATATGGAGCTACACTAGAGCCCTGCAGCTGAAGAAGTCACATAGAGATGCCTGCCAGCACTGAGATGCCTCTACCACCAATGAATCCACAAAACTTTCCACCCACTGGCCTGTGATCTTTTTGCATTCTGCATCATTGCATGTGTTTCGTGAGTCTGAAGAGGAATTTATAGATTGGTATTGGACATATGGGAGAATATCGGACTTATGGACTAGATCTGAACTGGGCTGGGTTTTTTTCTCAATAGTTAATTGCTCCTTATATAAAGCTCTTTTCTATACACAAACACATGATTATGAATTTGTTTCTTTAGTCTACCCTGACGAACACATTCAGGAATACAGCTTTCCAGAAACATCGAAAGATTACAAACTAAAAAAAAAAAAATCAACATGATAGACTGGATCACAAAAGTAATTAAAATTCCAAAGGGTGTGTTTCTAAAGAATATCAGAGTTAAGAAGCCCAGAATTAGCAGGGATCTCCTCAAGGAGAAGAACATAGTCGGAGGGCTCGCTTTACCTGACTTTCACACTTACTACAAAGCCACAGTGATCAAAACAGCATGGTACTGGCATAATGACAGATACACAAATCAATGGAAAAGAATAAAAAACCCAGAAATAAATCCATTAGCAAATAGACAACTGATTTTCGGCAAGGGCCCCAAAAGCATCAAGTGGGAGGGTGATGCCCTAGTTAACAAATGGTGCTGGAGATAATGGAAATCCACATGTAGAAAAATGAGACAGAATCTCTACCTCACACCATTGAAAAAGAACAAACTCAAGGTGGACCCCGGACCTGGAAGTAAAACCACAAACCATCAGGACCATTAATAAGAGAATCAGGAAAAATCTAACAACCTTGACTCAGGGAATACAAAGGCTAATTGCAATAGGACAGGGTACACACGCAGGGGATGTGAAACTGACAAATGGGATTTTCTAAGAATAAAACGTGTACATCAAAGGACTTTACCAAGAGGGTAGCCAAGTAACCCACAGACTTGGAGAGGATTTTTAGCAATGGTACAACAGACAAAGGGCTTATTACAAAAATCTACAATACCCTCCTTTCCTGCAAGATAAAAACAGACAACCCTGGGAAGAAATGGGGAAAAAGAACTGAAAAGAAGTTTCACTAGGGAGGAAACCCATATGGCCAATAAACATGAGATACCATCTAACACCTTTGAGGCTAGCCCAGATCAGAAAATTAGGGTGCAGGGAGTGGAGGGGATGTGGCGAAATAAGCACACTTCTACATTACTGGTGGTCATGTAGATATGTACAGCCACTATAGAAAGCAGTCTGGCGATACTTAATGAAAATGAAAGTTGAGCTACCTATCATCCAGCTATCCCGCTACTGGGTATATACCCAGAAGAGGCAAGAAATAAACCACAGCCAGTGATATGCACACCAATGTTTATTGCAGCACAATTCACAATTGCAAAGAATTGGAAGCAACCTAAATTTCCATCAGTAGATGAATGGATCGGCAAACTCTGGCACATACACACAATGGCGTACTATGCCTCACTCAAAAGCTCAGACAAGCACATGAAACACATCTCTTCATGGGAAGAACTGGAGAGAATTATGCTAAGCGAAGTCAGTCAATCACAAAAGGAGAAGTACTGCATGAGCCCCTTGAGGTAAGTAGAAACAGTATGGTAGCTATAAAAAAGAAGACTCCTATACCATAATAGTTGGTCCAAGACATAGGGTAAGGGGAGGAAGGAGGACCAAACCCAGGGAGGTACATGCTGGGTGCAACACAGTAATGGGAGAAGGATGGGAGGGTGAGGGCAGGGGGATAGGGAGATAAAAAGGGAGTTCAAAAGTGAAAGGACAACAGAGAGAACAGGGCACTAACCCACCTAGGGGGAGAGTACCACCAGTCTTATCTCCACAGAAACTGCAGTGGGCGAGCAGTTCCTACCACAGAGCACCCAACCATGAGGACAGCGTGGACGCATGGAAGGATGCAAGAAAAGAGAGAGCTACAGAGCCGGATGCAACCAGAGTCAGATTGACCCCATCCCTAGAAGTGGGCGTGGCAGAGAACAGATTGGGGGAGGGGCCAGCATCCCACACCCACAGGGACAAAGACAAGAAGGGAGGAAGAGGAAGAGAGCTGGTCCAGTCCCCATACCACCAGATGAGGCTCAGAGAACTCACCCCTCTGGGAACCTAATGGGTCACAGAAAGGACTGGGCAAACAACAACAGGACGGGTCACAATGGCTCCCTACTGAAGCTGACAGCGACACAGGACACTTTGGGAGTCACATGGTGGGGAAGCATTGCGAACTGATCCCCCCAAAAAACAAACCCAATCAAGAAGGGAGCACTCCTGGTCAGAGTCAGAAGTAAAGAATGACAGGTCCGATGGTTCCTGGGGGGCGCGGAAGAGGGGAGGAAAAGGGGGCATGGACAGGCTTATGGACGGGGGAGGGGGGGAGCAACAAGTGGTCTGGAAGATGGAAAGGAGGGTGTGGAGACCTGGTTGGGATTAAGCAAGGACAATGAATCTGTGAGGAAGCACTGAAACACCAATGAGGGTGGATCATGATGATGGGAAAGGAGAGAGATGAGAGGAAATAGAGGAAAGAGCTAGAAGGCAAAGGGCACTTGCAGAAGTCTAAACATAGGCATGTCCATACATAAATACAATTATCTATTATAAGGAGGGAATAAACTTAAGAACATATCTATGGGTCAAATACTAGGGTAGCAAGTGGACCTTGGGCCCTCACCCAGGTGCTCCCTCAATGCAAGAACACTTTGTTCTATGAATCTGGTATTCCATGAGGCTCACTGGCCTAACAAGATCACTGAAGGAAAATGGGTGTATAAGCAAATGTGGTGAAGAAAGCTGATGGTGCCAAGCCATCAAAGGATATATTGTCTGGGGTCTTAAAAGCCTGAAGATAAACAATAGGCCATTTACCTGAGAAGAGATCACACCCACACAGAAGAAGCAAAATAGCCAGTGTGGCCACAAGGTAGTGAAGGACTAAGCAACAGACATCAAACGGGGGAGAAAAAAAACACCTATCACTGTGTGCACACATCTCCAAGGCGCCCACTGAGGACATGTGGGAGTATGAGCAAGAGTGGTGAAGTAAGCTGATGGTGCCCAGCTATCAAAAGATACAGCATCTGGGGTCTTAAAGGCTTGAGCATAAACAAGCAGCCATCTAGCCTAGGAGCAACAAAACCCACCATAAAAGAAGCTCACTTGACTGTGCGATCATGAGGTGCTGAAACAATCAGGTATCAGATATTAAAGAATAAAAACCAAAATCAATGGACCAATTGACTCCCGATACAATCGCTGAAGACAAATGGATACAGAGGCAAACAGAGTAGAAGAAACGATGGTGCCCAGCTACCAAATGATTGAATGTCTGGAGAAACAAGGACTTGAAAATAATCGAGTTGCCATTCAGCGCAGAAACAGCAAAGCCCACATGGAAGAAGCACAAGAGGGACCGAAGGGAGCAGGTATCGAGCATCAAAGAACAAGAATCACATCATTACAAATGAGGGGGAGAGCAGGGTGGAGACCTAAGGCCCACTGGTGGGTTACTGGACACCCCTTTACAAGGGAGTCATGGGGAGGAGACAGACCAGTCAAGGAGCAGCCGGGCAGTGATGATGCATACAACTTTCCTCTAGTTTCTGAAGCCTTCCTCCCCCCAACCATCACGGTCCCAACTTTACCTTACAAATCCAGATGGACTGGAGAAGGTACACTGGTAGAGAGGAGAGCTTAAGATATGGGGAAACCAAGATGGATGAGCCCCTTTGGGCCAATGATGAGATTGGAGCTGCTGGATGGGTGGAGAGATAGTGGGGTAGAGAGATGGAACCAACTGCAAGGATACACACATAAGCTCCTATATGAAGGACGGACATCAAAGGAGTGGGTTGGGGGAGAGGTCGGGCAGTGTAAGATATGACAGAACAATAGTAATTTATAAAGTATTGAGGGTTTATAAAGTATAAAGTTAATTTATATTAATATAAATTAATATTATATAAATATATAATTTATATTAATATAAAATATAATTTATATTAATATAAAGTTAATTTATAAAGTATGGTGGGGAAGGGAGAGCAGGGGAAGAGAGGAAAGGATGGGAAGCCGATATCAAGGGCTCAAGGGGAAAGGAGGATGTTTGGAGAATGATAGCAGTGGACATGTGAAGGTGCTTGGCACAGTATATTTATTTATGTACTGTGAAAAATGATGTACAAGCCCCCAATAAAATGATTTTTAATAATAAAAAAGATAAAAAAGAATATCAGAGTTTAAAGAAAGAATAGTAAGAACGAGAACCTCAGCAATAACCATAAATAATAAATCAGAAAATGTGTGTGAAAATTACGGATGAATGGATATAGTAGAATGAAAGATTGTGGAAGGGACAGAATGTAGAGTCTCAGATAATTTTATAAGCCCCTCGCATACTGCTTATTTAATAAAAAGCTCAGTAGTTAAGTGCCCTAAAAAATGGCCAGTACAAAAGACCAACGAGATCTGTGAAGACAGCATACCTACCAACCATCTTTCATATTCATCAAGAGCTTGTTTATCTTTATCTTTTTTCTCAGCTCTCTTCAGGTCTTCCTTTTTTTTCTCATTTATTTTCTCTTTTTCTTTTTGCTTGAATAGTGCTTCCTTTCTTTCATACCTATGTAGAAAAATATAAAATACTGAAAAATGAGATAAGAGATGGCAAAAATTGCCCATTTAATCTTTGGTAATAACAAGATTATGGCAAATTAGGAAAAGAGTGAATCAATTCCAGTGCAGTCTGAAGTTATTAGTTTAAAGTCTATACAAATATCTATTGCTTTAGATTACCATTTTTCAACAGCAGTTAAATTGTCTTTTCTTTTCTCAGCAACGCTCTCTTCCTCTTTCTGCTTCTTGGCTTTTTCATATTCTTTCTCCTTTTTACTTTTCTCTTTAAAATACTCCATCTTTTTTTCTTTCCATTTCTCAAAAGCCTGAAATACAATTCAGAATGGTTTTGATTACTGATACAACTTTTCCTTTTTATATCTTCTGTGATATTCACAAAGGGCAAAATAAAGGGCAAAAATATGGTTTATCATTACTCTAGACTGTAAATGTTTAGAGATAATTCTTTTTTTTGTTTTTGTTTTTGGGGCCTCACTGCCCTCTGGTGGTGGGAATAGGAGGCCCAGCCTTGCTGTTGGATTTGAACCTCCAACCCAGTGTGCCGCAGTCCCACGCACAACCACTATGCTACTGAGGCTCAGCCTAGAGATAATTCTTAAAGAGATCATAAAAACTCTTCAGTACTTGTAGTGCTTCTCCTTTCCTCACAGCATTTTCTTCTTCAGTTTTCTTCTTGTTTTTGGCCTCAAGCCTCTTTTTTGCTGCCATTTTCTTTGCTTCCTTTTCTTTCATCGCCTTCCAAGCTTCAAATGATGCTAATGCTTCTTCTCTTTTGACAGCTCTTTTCTATTGTGGAAAGATAAGCAAATTTGTATGTTTATAAGCATACCTATGCATACACATATGAGGATTAGTCAAGGAATACTGCTACAAAAGCAGAGAGACTTTTCAAACATACATACAACAATGTGCAGTGAATGCTTTTTGACATTTCTCCCCATCCAGGTCTACACAAAGGAGTCCTGGTGGTGTAGTGGTTCAGAGTTGGATGCAATCCACATGGCTGGCACTTGGAAACCACCAGCTGATCCGCAGAAGAAAGATAGGGCTTTCTACTCTTGATGACGCGTAAACCCCGAGCGTGTTCACTGCCAGTCAGCCCTGGCAGTGAGCAGGCTACACATGGGGAAAAGGGAGGCTTTCTACTTCTGAAGAGAGTTTCAGAAGCCCACAAGGGCGATTCTGCCTTGCCCTAGAGGGTCGTTCTGAGTCAGCATCAACTTGATGGCAGGGAGTCTGGTTTGGGAGACATCTACACTTGGCTGGGGCAGTGCTAAATCTTTTTAATCCTTCCATAAAGAATTCTATGCTTTCACATTTCCATCAAGCCAAACTGGCAGTTTTGACATCCTCGGGGAAATCAAATTGTTTTCCTTTGAACTGTTCTTTTAGACTTGGGAAATGAAATGTTTCTTTTTTTTTTTTTTATGGAAAGCAAATTATTTATTTTTAAAAAATCATTTTACTGGGGGCTCGTGCAACTCTAATCACAATCCATACATCCATCCATTGTATCAAGCGCAAAATCTTAAGGTGGATATTCAAGCTGTAAGGGGGAGGAGGTAAGGATTCCTAACAAAATTTTTCATAGGACAGCCTTTACTACTTTAAAAATAAGCCCTCAAAGAGAGAGTAGGTCAATTGTCATGAAAGGGGGCGGGGATTCCTTGGCAAATTTAGTCTGGTCTTTTTCTCACTCATATAGTTTGACATTTCTTAAAATTTCTTCCTAATAAGTTCCTGTGGTTGCCCTTTGTCCTTTGAGAAAATCTATCATGATTACCTCTCTGGGGTCTTCTGAACTTATTTCTCATCCATGAATTTAACTGATCTAACTTGTTGGCAGTTACCCAACAAGTATACCACTGAAAGAACTTACTGGTAGCAATGTTTACACACACTGCTTTTTGGTATTTACATGAACTGGAATGCTAGGAGCAATAATTTTTTACTTTCCCTCATATATACGTAGATACTATATGCAAATGTGGTATGCATACAATTGAAGTATGTGTTGATCGTGATAGGAGTTGTATGAGTCCCCAATAAAAAGACTTTAAAAAGAGGGGAAAGAGGAGCTTATACTCAGGGCTAAAGTAGAAAATATTTGGAAATGAAGATGGCAACATGTGTACAAATAAAATTGATACAAATGATGTATTGAATGTTGTAAGAGCTATAAGAGTCCCCCAATTAAAATAATTTTTAAAAAGATTTCATTTATGTGTATCTCTACACACTTTTACGTTGAACATATGTAGAAATTATGTTCCAAAATAATTTATTCTGAATGATTTGGAAAAGTTGATTGATTAAACAAGGAATTGGAGCATATCGCTGCATGGGAAGAACTGGAGTAAATTATGCTAAGTGAAGTAAGCCAAGTAAGCCAAAAGGGAAAGTACAGCATGAGTCCGCTGAGGTAAGCTTAAAAAAATGCAAAAGGGTAAAGGGTCATACGGGGAAAAGCTACGGTACACAGAAATTCCTGGGGTGAAGTCCAGGTAGAATGGCAGGGGCCAGACCAAATCCAGGGCTACATAGGGTAGCCAACAGAGGAGGGGAGGAGGAGATGGCGATGAATAATGGGAGAATGGGGCACTAAGCCACCCAAAGGGAGCGAATTGTTGACACCTCCACAGGGAAAGAAGCAAACTTAAATCAGAGGTTCCAGGATGTCATTGCAGCAAGACGGCATGGAGTGGGGTGCAAGTGGAGGAGTCCGAGGGCCCAGCCCCAATCCCAAGTACTAGGACAGCCGCCCCTCCCCCTAGGGGAGTTTGTCTGGAGGTCAGCACTGAGTCTGCAGAAAGGGGAGAGGAATATATCTGACCAGAGCACACGAGAACAAATGAAGGGGGAGGAAGAGAAAGTGGAGTGCCTCCTGGCCCATTGAACCTCGAGAAAGATCTTCCCACTCATGAAATGCAGGATCCCTTGATGACCCTACAGGGACAACCCAGAAGAAGCAGGAAGGCTCCCAATCTGAGCCCACCATGCAAGGACATGCAGTAGAGCAGCAGGAGCAGAGCATGGAGCTCCTGAGGGCGTGCCAAGGATATACTTTGGGGCCAGGATGTAGGACCCCATCGGACTCAACCGGGCATCACTCCTGGGGGTCAACAACCAGACTTTGAACGATTTATAGGTTTTCCCCTTGATATTATTATTATTATTTTACTTATTTATATATTTTTTCTGGACATTGGGTTTTTTGTTGTTGTTGTTGTCATCCTTTTGGTTTCTTTTGCTGCTTCATCTTGAAATGTCATGTTTTTTTTTTTGTACATATCATTATCTCTGCAATTCTATCTAGATAACATAGGTTGAATGAACAGTCTGGAGGAGAAAACAATAGGACTGATGGCTCTGGGCGGGTTTGGGAGATGGGGAGGAGGGGGAAAGGAGGTGGTATTGACTATCCCAGGGACAAGGGAACAATAAGAGATCCAAAATCAGTAGCAAAGTGGGTGTGAGAGTCCTCATAGGGATTAAGAGTAATTTAACAGAGAGAAAATACTGAAACCCAAATAGAGGCTGACTATGAAAGTAAGACAAGAGGAAAGTAAAAAGGAACTAGAGGAAAGAACTGGGGGTAAAGGGCATTTATAGAGGTCTAAATACAGGCATATACATAGGTGAACATATTCATATATGATAATGGGGAAATAGATCTATGTGCATATATTTATAGGTTTAGTATTAATACAGCAGATGGACATTGGACCTCCACTCAAGTACTTCCTCAATGCAGGAACACTTTGTTCTATTAAAATGGCATTCCATGATGTTCACCTTCCCGACACTCTCACTGAAGACAAAGATGTGCATAAGCAAATGTGGTGAAGTAAGCTGATGGTGCCTGGCTATCAAAAGATATAGCATCTGGGATCTTAAAGGCTTGAAAATAAATAAGCAGCCATCTAGCTCAGAAGCAACAAAGCCCATATGGAAGAAGCACACCAGCCTGTGACCGTGAAGTGTTGAAGGGATCTGGTATCAAAGAACTAAAAATTATATCATTATAAATTAGATTGGGGACCCAAAGTCCATCAATAGTTGAAGCAACATCCCTTACAGAGGGGTTGCCGGCAGAAGATGAGCTAGTCAAGGTACAGCATAGTAACAATGAAATATGCAACTTTCCTCTAGTTCTCAAATGCTTCCTCCCACCATCATGATCCCAATTCTACCTGACAAGTCCAGCTGGACCAGGGGATGTACACTGGAGTCAAAACATGGGGAATTTAGGATAGATGATCCCTTCAGGTCCAGTAGTGGGAGTGTTGAGACCAGGAAGGTGGAGGGATGGTGGAATAGAAAGGGGGAATCAATTTCAGGAATCTACATATAATGTCCTCTCTGAGGTACAAACAATGGGGAAGTGAGTGAAAGGACACATTGGACAATATGAAAAATAACAATTTGTAAATTATTAAGGATTCATGGGGGAGAGGGAGTTGAGAGGGAGGAGAAATATGGGGTGCTGGTAGTGGGGGTCTAAGTGGAGGGAGGATGTTTTGAAAGTGATGATGACAAGTGTGCAACTGTGGTCTGCATACAATTGATGTATATATTGATCATGATGGGAGCCCCCAATAAAATGATTTATTAAAGAAAACAACAAGTAATTGAAATATTTCATTGCATCTTTTTTTTTGGGGGGGGGGGGTGATCACTGCTTTCCAGTGGTGGGAGTAGGAGGTCCAGCCCCACTGCTGGAATTGAACCTCCGTCCCAGTGGGCTGCAGTCCCACGCACAACCACTACGCCACCAGGGCTCAGCCCTCATTGCATCTTAAAATACATTTTTAAAAAGCATTTATCAGTAACTGCTCTACTACTGTGAGAAACAGAAATCCACTATTTCTTGATTTTGAACTATATTAAGCAAATGTTACTTATATATACAATGATAGGAAAATATACTGTGATAGGATGAGGGGCAGTAACATTTTTTTCACAATAAAATATTCAAATTAGATGAAAGGACCAGAAAAGTTATAGGCGTATGTGTAAGTTAAGAGTAAATTAAATTGGGGCTGAGCCCCGGTGGCATAGTGCTTGTGCAAGGGACTGCAGCCCACTGGGACGGAGGTTCGATTCCAGCAGTAGGGCTGGGCCTCCTACTCCCACTACCGGAGAGCAGTGATGCCCCCAAAAAAGAGTAAATTAAATTGCCCAAGTTCATAAGCAAACGCAGATCTTTGATTTAAACACCAGCCCTGCTGACATTAAAGTATCAGAATTTTACAGCCTATAAATACTCCAAATGCTTAAAATATGAGCCATACAGAAAAATATACAAGCTATTGGATAACAAATATGCTTTTTATTTACTTAAATATTTAATCGCATATATCCTATTATATATTTTATAATATTGTCAATATTAATATTATGCAGAGAAAGTAGTCCAGCAGTAAAAGTCCCACCTGCCTTACAGAATTATGAAACCTAAGTGAGATACAGCGCTGACCAAGCAAAGCATTCAGATGCTACAAATGGGAGAACAGGTATGTAGACATATCCCAGGTGGGACTGTTCTAGTCTAACTCACAGGAGACTGACTGATACTAAGTCCTGTTCATTCTGGGAATGGTTTTTTATTTTGGGGAGGTGGAGACATCACAGGAATGTTTTTTTAAACATCCTTTTTAGTGTTGAAGAGCACCAAGAAAAGTTGTTTGCCAATGCCTTCTTTATTCAAGATCGCAGAGACCTGAGCTTTTCTGTAGGCCATCAGGTAGGCAATAGAGAAAGGGACTAAGCATGCTACTAAAGACTGAAACAAGATGCAAGCTCCAATCTATAGGAAAGGTGTGCAATCAAATACAGGTTTGGAAGAAGAAAACTGAAGGTTTTATTCTTGGCCAAGTTATAAAGGAGGTCAAATTTTTAAGAGAAAGTAGCTATATAAGAGAAGATGTTGGAATGGTGAAATGGTAACACAAAGAACAAGAGCTAAAATACACTGAGTGCTTTCTAGGTGTCAGTTATATAACATACCCCAATAAGAAATAAATTTTTTGATGCATGTCTTGGTTTTAAGATCTGTTCCTAGGTTTATTTGGGCCACTGATTTAGAAAATTGCATGGGATAGACTGGGTTGGCTTTCATTTCTTAGATACGGGGTTCCACAATATTTTCAGCATTGAATTATACTAACTTATCAATTTATTTTATTATTTCTTTATCAACCTAGTTTTAAATGAGAAGAATTCAGAGCCACAAATAATAGGAAAGACAAAAAAAAGTAACAAATATTTGAAAAAGAATTAGGTATTAAGGGACTTCCGAGGGAAGCTGTATATGGACGCATGACGGCAGCTGGATTACACACTGAGCTGTCAATAAGGTCGGTGGTTCAAACCCAAAGGGGCAGTTCTTCACTATGAGTTAGGAATTGGGTAACAACAAGTTTTTTTTTGGTATGGGAAGTTGTGCTGTATATTCAGAGCCTATAAATTAGATACTGTAAAGTCAGAACACAGCTTGAGTGGAAAATAAAACAGGAAATTGAAAAGGCACCTATATGGAAGGTATGAGGGTAATTCAGTGTCAAACATGTAAGACTTCACAGCAATTGTCAAAAATATCTTGAATATCTAAATTTTTCTTCTTTGTATGATGCAGTCAACATTTCAGAGCACATTTGGATATAGAGAAGTCAATGGATAATTCATGCTAAATGGTTCCGAGATGAGGTTTATGCCAAGCTTCTTTAGAAGAAAAAAAAATCTCTCAATTTTCTTTTCAGGATATTTGTGCACAGATGGAGAAGTTGTGCCATCTTTTAACAATGTAGGAACAGGTTAATTTTAATAAGAGTGTGAACTCTACAAGCCCATTTTGGATTTCAGAACATTGGAGTCTCCATTTATTGCACCAACCTTGCTACCAGTCGATTAAGACTCATAACAACCCTACTGGATAAAGTGGAACTTCTATTGAGGTTTCTGAGGCTGTAAAGTGTTATGGGAACTGAAAGTCTCATCTTTCTTGAAGAGCAGCTAGTGGGCTTGACCTTGGGTTTAGCAATCAAACCCATATCCTACTATGCCTTATTTACTGTACAGTAACTCTTATCTCTGGGCCATTTCTAATTTAGGAAACTGTAACTGCCTGTTATTCAGTTTCAAATCAAGGTGAAACGATACCTGAGGAAAATCCCAAGTTCATATAATTTGCACTTTTCTAAATATATTTGGGTCAAGGAATCCAGTGTGAAGTATAAATATTTGTCCTAAATATTTAGTACAGCAAAACTTCTTTAAATAAAGCCAGAATGCACTTCTATCTCAGGATCACTAGTAATTAAAATTTTCTGATATATTTTAAGGGAGAGCAGAGTGAATAGTGGGATACGGTTCTGTATCTCAAAAATTAGAGCTGACGGGAAAATTGGTTCCATTCTTTGAGTCAACAAGACCAATATACTCAGAAGTTAGGCTAACAGTTGAGGCACCAAAATGTTGGCCTGTGTAATATGTATGCTATACCTATGTTTCCTAGTTCATATAATCCTCATAACAACAAAATCTAAGCTTTATTACTATAATCCTCATAACAACAATAGCTAGGTTGTATTATGTATATACAGAGAAATAAATTGAAAATAAAATTTAAGAAACTTGCACAAAATTAGTCAGGTTTAGAACAAACAGAAAAAACTCCGTCACTGAGTTCTTTTCCATTCATAATGGTCTTGAAGGCAGGACAGACCTTCCCCTTAAAAGTTTTCAAGATAAATAAATCTTTACGGGAATAGAAACCCTTGTCATTTCCCCATGGAGTGGCTGGTGGTTTTATAGTGCGGACCTTGCAGCTAAGACCACAATACCTAACTACTACCCCACCAGGGTTAGACTAAAAAAAGAAGTTAAGAAATAATGGATTAGCATTTTATTCTCAGCTGGGGATCGATCTGACATAGAAATTAGGCAGTT
Organism: Nesogale talazaci; assembly: GCA_004026705.1. NCBI lineage: Eukaryota > Metazoa > Chordata > Mammalia > Afrosoricida > Tenrecidae > Nesogale > Nesogale talazaci. The sequence continues at coordinate 8,536 of PVJH01009705.1, read as the reverse complement.
TTGCTTGGCAGTCCTAAATTGACACGGAGAAAGAGCAGGAAGGGCCCCAAAGTGACTTTCTGAGTGTGGTATATTATTGCAGAAAGTGATTCAACTTCAGCAAGTTTAGAAAAGCAGATCTGAAGTGCTTCATAAGGGTAATAAAAACAAAGCAAAACCAAAATAGAAAAAAAAAACACACACACTAAACAAGGTCAAGACTTTCATGCCAAGAAAACGGACTTTGGAAGTCCGTTTACAAGGGGAAAGGCACCCTGGGGTGGGTGCAGGAGCTACTCCTAGGCTGTGAGCCACAAGGTCAGCGCCTTGGAAGCCCCTGCCCTCGGTGGGAGAAAGACAGGGCGCTATAATCCCATAAACGTCCTGGAGGTCCACAGGGGGCTCTCTAGGAGCTGGCAGCGACTCAACAGCAGTGCAATTATTTGATAGCCTTCATAATTGGTATAAAAAAGGAAAAATACAAGGGACTGTTTTTCTGTAAAAACATTGTATTATAGTTTTATCAAACTAAATCTCATAGTGCTATTTTCAGATTTTCTTTGCTTTTTGTGAAATGTCTTAGTTCTGTAGGCAGTTTTACCTACATGAATTAGCTCTAATTTTTTTTGCTTGTGTCTAACCCTCTTAAAGTTCCTTTTTTTAATTTTTTTTCCTCTTAAAGTTCTTAAGCAGAGTTCAATCCCTTAAAATTTTCAACCTGTATTAAGTAAATGTTTCATGTACTTTACTGAATTAGTTTTTCTATATAAACATATTTTCATTTTCTCACTATTGTTTTAAATTTTATACCACTGGGTAGACTAATACATATTATTATCAGAAATACTAGTGTCCTCTATAGGTTATTTATATTATTTTCAAGAAGCTGATAATACTGCCTCTCTATATATGTATATTTTAGGTATTTTTAATAGACTGTGAACTTACACAATTGTAAGCCCTAATTTAAGAACAATTTGTTCTTATGATTTGGCCCTGGTCAATATTTGCCCTCATGAAGTGAACACTGAGTATTATACCAAAGTGGGGTGATGAAAGAAGATGGTGTTTAGCTATCAGAAAGAATAGTGCCTGAAATGTGAGGTGGCAACTTAGTTTACATGGAAAGGTACACCAGTCTGTGTGACCCATGAGTTGTAAGTAATAAAATGTAAGGCCAAAGAGGAAATTGTATCAGAGCTTAAATTCTGAGCAATGGTTTGTAGAAAGTTATGAATCACAGTGAAAGTCCAAAATTCAACTGTAGAATCTACACATGGATTAATTCTCCATAGAACTCCCGGGGATCATTGACCAGACACGTGAATTTTTTTTTTTCAGACAGAGTGCATTGGAAAATGGATTATTGTAGACTGAGTAAGCTTAAAATTTACTTTATTTTCCTTTTGACCCATTCTTTTTTTTTTGGAGGGGGGGGCGGGGGACATCACTGCCTCTGGTGGTCGTGGGCACTACCCAGCGCTGCTCCTGAGAGGCGCTGCTGGATTTGAACCGCCAAGCCCACGGGCCACAGTCCCGCACGCCACAGTCCCGCACTCAACCTCTTACGCCACCAGGGCTCAGCCCTAGTCACATTCTTAACTTGTTCTAGTTTATATACTGCAGTATAAGCTGACCCAAACATCAGCCAAGGCACCTAATTTTACCACAAAAAAATGTATTAAAAATGTGCTGAAAAATTTGGCTTATACACGAGTATATATTTAAAAACATGAGTATGTTTTTAAAAAACATAATTTCTGCGTTTCTTTGTATTAAAGTTTGTGTGTGTTTTATTTTGCTGGTTATAAGGTTGTTTTTCTTGTTATGATTTTCAGTTTATGGGACACAAGATAGGTAGTGAATCTAAAGGGGCCATCAGCAGCGTCATGCATCCTTAGGGTTATGATAGGGAAGTTCAGAGAAATGAGAGACTAAGAACAATATTAAATAATAATAGATACAAAGATGAAGGAAATAATCTAAAATTAATTGTAGTGATAATTACAACTTTAAAAAATATATTTAAACCAATGGGGGAAGGGAATTCTAAAAATGTATGTAATATAAGGAAAAATCAGAAATTTATCCTTTGATATGTTATGTTGTCATATAAAACTATTTGATTTAGAAACAGTAAATATTCATACTTTACTGACAGAATTTAACAATACCTTTTTACTTCTAAAATTCATAATACCTGTTCATCTTGTATCCTTAAATTCTCACTTTCAATTCTTTTAATTCTATGCAGTTCATGTAAATGTACATTTTTCTTTTCCAACCAATCCTATGAGAACAAGGAAAAGGTTATAAAAGTCAATGTTTCCCAAATAAATTTTGCTTTTACAATTTTTATAAATTGCAGCTCAATATCTTTTTTAAAAAACATACACATTAATTATTTAAACCAAATGTGGAAATAAGTAAGCTAGTTTTAAAAGACTCTGGATAACTCATGTATTACAAAGGAAGACCTTTTATAATAAAATTCATTATTAATCTTCATCCAGATTGTACTGCTTTATTTTTCGGTAAACTGATAGTAGTCGTATGCAAATTATTATGTAACTTTTTCTGCATTTCCTTGAAATTTTTGACATATGTTTGGGTTTACCTGATAAATAGCTGCCCGTATGTCATCTGCTTTGCTGGGCTCTATGTTCTGTTTCTGTGAAGGTTTTTGGTCCAAAAATTTCAAAGTTCCTAAATACTGAGAAGAGGTAGTTGTCGATGGAGTTTTCCTCACAGAACTGGATTTCTTTAAAAATGCCGAGGTCATTAATCTGAAAAGATACAAATAAACAACAACAAACAATATGATGCATTTTTAAGGACAAAGAACCATTAAAATTTGTAACTACCACACTTGAAGATACATTATATGTATTTAATATAATTATTTTAATAATGATACAGATTAAGTGAACAATATGTACATAGGACACATAGAGTCTTTATTCAATACCTTTTCAATTATGTAACTTTAAGTTCTATAATTTTAAAATGTTCTATTCAGATAATGCAATTAGACCATTTGAGGAAAGCATCTCAGATTACTTGAAAAGCAATATTCATCAAGTGAAGTTTAATCTGTTTTAATGTTGTTGCATTATATCACATAAACAGTTCTGAAAATACAGTTGGAAAGAAGAGTGGTCTCTAAGGCAGAGTTAAGCAGTTAAATGTGACCCACCAATCTATAGAAAAGTTTTATGATACCACAGTGATGCCCACCCATTCACCGCTTTCCTAGAGCAGCAGAGTAGAAGAGTCACACAAAGACTGCATGGCCCAAAGCCTAAAATATGTACTGTCTGGTCTGGGGCAAAGCATTGTCTAGACCTGCTCTATTTGAGTATAAATCATTTGATTAATGAGAATTTCAAAGATTAAAAGGATTTCCATTAGCATTTATTATTTATGCATTTATCATCATTATAGATAAAGCTATTGTTTTAATAACCAAAGTTAGTTCATAAAACATGAAAGCCTTATGTATATTTCTTCATGCATTTAATCAGAAATATTAAGGAGCTTCAAATCTTTCATGGAAAATTTCCACAATCTTTTAATTCTATCTTCCCATTAACTTTTAAAACTCCCCCCAGTAATGCTGAACTTAGGTTCTATTTACACTAACTATCCATCCACCCACAGCCATCAAGATGATTCTGACTCACAGTGACTCTTTTAGTGTTAATGAGGCTGCAAATCTCTACAGGTGCAGACCTCAGGGTTAGCAGTCCAATGCTTACCCAACAGGAATCCTCTGCTATATCCATAGTACCAGGAAAATCAAGAGAAGGGAGTTCTAGTCCAAGAGCACTGTAGAGTATGAAAAACCTGTAGTCATTGTTGTCAGGAAAGGAGGAAACATTTTTCTAAAGAATGAGAGCTTGGAGACCAAACTGCATAAACATTCGAGGCATTTAAAAAAATAACTACGGGTAGATTTAGCCATTAAAAAAACACACACACATTTATTTGTAAAATAAAATAATGAATGAAGGTTTTTATCATGAAGCTTTCCATTAGCCTCATGAGATGAAGTCATGAGGAAACATACAATACAAATTCACTGCCATGGAGTCAAATCTGACTCATAGCAAACTTATAGGACAGAGCAGAACTGACTCTAAGTTTTTGAGGCTGTAGTTCTTGATGGGAGTAGGAATCCCCCATTTTTCTCCAGGAGTGGCTGGTTATTTTGAATGTTGACATTGTAATTACCATATATATTGTGGAAAAACCGAGTTTTACAGTACTTTTTTAATGTAGTTTTTGTGGTAAAATTAGGTGCCTCGGCTGATATTTGGGTCAGCTTATACTCGAATATGTACAGTAACAGCCCAATGAGTAACCATGATACCACCAGGGCTCCTTGATGAGAAAACTAAACACCATCAAATAGGATTTACTTTATAAAAACTGACATTTATCACTACCTTTGCTAGAATGAAAATCCACAAAGATGTTGATTACCTGGGAGATGCACTGGATGCTCTAATGTTTGTTGATTTTTCATTCTTCATATTTCTGTCTTCAATTGCTTTCTATTAAACAGAAAAAGCCATAGTTATCATGAGGCCAGGCAATTAATAAATCAGAATTTTTTTAAGCATTTAACATGAGTAGGCAGCACTAGTGGGAAAATCTCTACTACAATGCCCACAAAGATACTTCCTTTTGTAGAGAGTCAACAGATAGTAAAGTGATATATAAATCTGAAGATAAAGTAGGGCGTAATGACACAGAGTACTGGAGTGGGGTTTCAAGTCTCTTTAAATTAGCATATGCGGAAGTGTTCCTGAAGGCTGACTTCTGAGCAGAATCTCAATTGCTGCACAGAAAGGGGCCTATAAGAAGATGTGCCTACAGAAAGAAACCACCTGCAGGGGGCAAAAGTTTGATATCATTTGCAGAAGAGAAAAAAGTCTGATCCAAGAGCAGAAGAACTGGATGGTGCCTGGCTATTGTCAGTGCTCTGAAAGGACAGTGAAAGAAAACTTAAAACCATGCACAAGCCCAGGCTTACTGGTTAGACAGAGACTAGCCCATAGGCACTCTTTAGGTCTGAAAATGACCGCACCTGAATGACTCAACTTTCTGCAAAACAATAGGTATATAACAGGGAATAGTCATTTATGTATGTCTTTTCACTTATAAAAATCATTTTATCAGGGGCTCTTACACTTCTTATCACAATCCATACACATACCCATTGTGTCAAGCACATGTGTACACGTTTTAAGTCTCAAAATAGTCAATCAAACATTTCCAACCTAAGGGCAGTACTTAACTAAGGAAATAGTTCAAAAATGTTAGGAATGAAAGGTGAGTGGAAACAAAATACAAGGAGGGAGTTGGATAGCAATAGTTCTTTTTAAATTGTAGTCAAAGGCATGAAACAGGGACCTTATCTATAAACTTAATATAAGACTATTGTTTTACGTTATAAAAAGTCCTGCTCAACTACCTGTTTTCAGCTACCACTACTGTCTTCCTCTAACGAATGAGCACACATAACTGCCAGCTAACTGCAGGTTTAAGAGATAAAGATTAGGGTCAAAAGAGGTAGAAATTAAAAATCCATATACTTTAATTTTAAAAGTTTAATATTCTGGAAAAATTTAATATAGGGTCAAGTAACCCTAACTCCACAACTTATTGCCTTCAGTTCTACCGCAACTCATTTCTACCTCACCTTCAGACACTGATACTAAACCATTAGATGCTTTTCATGCAATTTATAAAACTTCAACTTAAAAAACTGTTAGCAGTGCTCCTGCTTCATTACAAATTACCCAAACTATGTAGCTATATTGTAATTGGAATGCTGTAAAAATGTGTAATGTTCTTTTGTTGTTAGGTACCCTTGAATGAGTTCCAACTCAGCAAACCTGTATACAACAGAAGTCCTGTTGTACATCATTTTCACAGTTATTGCTGTTTGAACCACTGCAGCAGCCACCAGGCCCATATATCTCATCAAAGCTTTCCCTTTCTTTACTGCAGTAAGCATGATGTCCTTTGTAGACTGGTCTCTCCTGATGATACGACCAAAACATGTTAGACAAAGTCTGGGCATTCTTCCACTCTAAGGAGCATTCGGGTTGTACTTCCGACAAAACCGATTTGTTTTTTCTTCTGGAAGTTTTGCCAACTCCAAACACATCAGTTCTCCCCCAGTCTGCCTTATCTTAATCCTTTACTTCATTTTTCCTGTCACTTTAGTCACTTTAGGTTCATCAGCAAGCTCTACAGTCTCTTCTGACATCTATTTTGATCTTTGCTCTCTTTTTGTTTAAAGACCTTTTGCTTTCTTCATATATGCTCTTGTTCTTAATGTCATCTAAAAATTCCCATCTGGTCTTTGGTCAGAGTTTAACGTGTCCACTCAATTCTTGAGACATTCTTTAAATCAGGTGAGATCAACGCAAGGTCTGATTTTGAATTTCCTGGACTTGTTTCCAGTTGGTTTTGTTTTTTTAAATTTCACTCTGAAGTTTTATATGCACAACTTTTGGTCCATTCTGGCTGTTTTGCCCATTAAGTTTCTCTCTCATCTCTTTTCATTGATGTAATTGATTGTATTCCTGTGATTACAACTGGTGAGATCTAGCTGTACAGTCACTACTTATGCTGTTGAAAAATGGTATTTAAAACAAATAAGTAAGTTACAAGTTAGTCTTGTAATTGCCAGTGTCGTTTTTAACACCAAGGTTAGTTTGTCAACTATTGATCCTTCCTCTGTTCTAATTTTTACACTCTAGTCATTACTAATTATTAATGCATACTGCTCACATAGTTGATCAAGCTAAGACTGAAAAAGTTGGCAGAACCCCTCAATATCTTCACTGTTGGCTTTAGTGGTTGGTGTGCAAATACGAGTAAGAGTGATATCAACTGGACTTCCTTATAGATAGCTCAATACTATTCTACTATGATAGTATGTAACTTCAATTTTTCATCTGTCACAGTAAAACAGATGGGCAATTCAAATGGTCTATACTGATCCACTTCAGCAGACTAATGGCTGGGATCCTGAACTTGAAGTGTTCCATTTCCTTTTTGCCAACTTCCAGTTTTCCTTGATCACACTTCTAACATTCCATGTTCCACTTATTAATGGATGCTTGCAGTTGTTTCTTCTTATTCTGTGTTGTGTCCCACAGCAAATGAAGGTCCTAAATGCTTTGTTCTATTTGTGTCATTAAGGTCCATTCTAGTTTGAAGAGGTAGCACTTCTCCATCTGGAATACGAATGCTTTTCAAGTTGAGATTCATTTTTTGGTACTATATCTGACAGTGTTTCACTATTGTTAGTAAGGTTTCCAAGTAGCTAATTTTTCATAAATAGTCCATTTGCTCCCTCTTCCTAGTCTGTCACAGTCTGGAAGTTCCACTGAAACCTGTCTACCTGAAGCAACCCTGCTGGAATGTGAAAAACTAATGGGATAGCTCCCAGCATCAGAACAATATAGAAGTCACCGCAGAAAACAAATTGATAGCTAAGTGTTGGAGAGGGTTCCATAGGTCTCTGTTTTTAAAAATATAGATACCTGGAATTTCTTTGATCTTTTATTAGTGACAATTATTTTTTTCAATGTCATAACATTTTAAACAATTTTCTTGTAAGTCTTTCAAGAAATATTTATCAAAAATCATACTTTTAAAAATAGATGAATAGGACCATCATCTTAATCAGCTCTACATTATGAACATCATAATTATCTTAAAAATCCAATTTTGGGGCTGAGCCCTGGTGGCGTAGTGGCTGTGTACGGGACTGCGGTCCACTAGCTTGGTGGTTCAAATCCAGCAGCAGCTCTCCAGGAGCGAAGCTGGGCCTCCTACTCCCACCAGAGGGCAATGATGCCAAAAAAACCCCCAATTTTTAATGAGACATTAGGTTCCATTATATTTACATTAAATCTTTTCTGAAATTAAAATCCTATTGAGCTAAGTAAAAAGCATTTGACAATAAAATACTACTATAAAAACGTGGGGTTTCCAAAGATTATTCAAACCTACATAAAACGGAAGATAAAATAATTAAAAGTTCTATTTTAAATTTTAAGTTGTATAATATAAGTTCTAAATTTACACAAATACCTTTGCAGATTCAGTTGTATGGGTGGGGATCACGACACTCTCAGACTTAAATAGCTGTGGATCGGCTGTTAAACTAGTCTCCATACTCAGTACAGCAACCCCCCTTTCTCCTTCAAGAGCATCCGCAGTCACTTGACTATGCTTTGTTGTCTCAAATGCAGCAGGAACCAAGTCTATCAAAAATGAATTCTCTTCATTTGCTTTTGATTTCAAGGAATTACGCTTTTCAGTGAATTCTTCAGGCTGATCTATTTTGAGACACAGCAACAACATTAAAACACCTTATTGAATTATCTAGATAACATATCACTTGTTTTCCTTTATACAATGACTGTCTCTAGTCCAGTTTGCATTGCACATGTACCCAAACGCACTACCTCGGGAGAGATTCTGACTCGGAGTGACCCTGTATGGTTGAACTGTGGCGTTCAACTGCCCC